>CM077112.1:419121-476368 GCA_039619505.1 Cimex hemipterus | reverse complement strand
TCTCTCTCTCTCTCTAGAACAGCAATATAGTAGAAAAAGCGTATTCATTCACACTTTATACACAGCAACCAGATGGGCCAAGGTCATTTTCATATTTATCATATTGTTTAAATATAATTTCATTAAAATATATCTTGAAATGCTTAAAATATATAATTCTCTTGAAAAAATGAGATAAATAAGTCAATTATGTACGTACAGTCAATTTACAAAAGATCCCATTTAAGGATATATACATATCCTTAAAAGATATCAATATATATAACTGGAACAAAAAATATTGAAATATTCTTTTTTTTTACAATTTCCAAACATCTATTAACAAGAAAGTTTTTTAAAAAATTTCAACAAAGATCAAACAAACACTTTACAATTATTTACAATATAACTTTTAAGTACCCGCTTACTGAAGTCATCGGTAGATGGGAAAAATTTAAAAGAAAGAAAAAAAAACAGTAGTAAGATATTTTTGTACAGGGAACAATGAGAAAAACACCACCAATGTTTAACTAGTCATGAAAGCTCAAAAGTATTTATGAGTATGATCTACTGTATAATATTAATATTTTTCATCCTGTTTATGAAATAAGTGAACACTTATTTAATATAATAAATGTAACATATTAGACAACGATGTATAAATTGTGAATGAGAAAAATCCACTCTTCCATCTCATAACAAATCCCATTTCTAAACCACATCAGCTACCTGTACAATTTCTTATAATTATTAATACAATTACACAAATTGATACAACTTTTATATTTTTTTTATAAATGTATTTGGTAATAATATTTTCAAAATTCTACATTTGTAAACGGAAGGAAAATTTGATTAAAAAAAAATCAAACAAGAAAAAGTCATAATACTTTGAATTTAACGATATATTTACAAATTAAGAGAAATATTTCACAATCTCTTTCACAGATGGGAATAAAAATATTTACAGGAATGTCAGAAAAAAAAACTACTTTTCTTAAACAAATTTCTTACAATAAATTTCTTTTTTAAAAGTGAAATAAGTGTTCAGAAAAGTAATTACATTTTATCGATTCAGTTGCTTGTTTTGTGCAGTGAGTGAAACATTGTAAAAAAAAATCTTATCAAAATTGCTTTATTAATGCCGATAGGCAGAGAGAAAAAAATGGCCAGCAATGAATGAACCTGATGCTAGCCTATAAATCTTTGATTCAATGCAATTCTCTTAGTATACTTATACAAGAGTATAAGGCAGAACAAATTTCCTTTTTTCTAATGGAAACCTATATTTATGAAAAAAGAGTGAACTGTCTTTATACGTTTATCCAGCCAATATCACACTGGCAGCATTATAACACAAAGTATGAGTACATTAAATGGAATAAGTTTTATCATATTTTATTCATAGAAGAAACTTCATTTACCGACAAACCTGCATTTAAAATCACTGTAGTTTCATTTACTGCACAAACAAAAATCACAGGAGGTATAATAAAAGAGCAACATTTTTTTCTCTTGAAAAGTGACAAATCTCAGAACAGTTCTGGAAGTTACATATATACTCTTTATTTTTATTTTATTTTTTTATATTTTGTATTTTTTTAAACTAAAGCATTACATTACCATAATTACTTATTAATTATCGTCATCAACACCATTTCTTCCTAATTTCTTGGTTAAAATAATGCCCAAGGAAAAGCAAATATCACTACAGCTCAACAAATCCAGTTGAGCCTCTTTTTTATATCCAACATTTTGCAATATTTTATTTCATAGCCCATTTTAAAGTCTAACCCAAAAATTTCAATAAAGCACTCCCATTTGAAAACTTTCATTGTATTTTTTAGTATAGCAAATAGAATTATAGTGAACCAGAGGATTTTATTTTTATTTTTTTTAACAATTACAAGTGTTAATAAAACTGAATTATATTTTTTTCTTAATCAAAAATTAGTTATTGCTTTTAACTCTTAGCAACAAATTATTTATTCTTAACTTATTTTTCACAATAAGTAATAAAATGTTACAAAACAAAACAAAAACAATTCTAGTTTTTCAATATGAAGAAATTGATTTTTTTTTTTTAAAGAAAGATGAAGAACCAAAATCGATGAATATTGACATCGTCAAAACAATTCATATTAAAAGGTCCACCAAAATTTCCATGGTTGCAATCGATCGAGTGTCAAACATCCTCCGATTCACTTGTGAAAAAATTTGTGTCCCCTTTTAAAGCTTTGATTACTAAGTATTTGGGTACACAATTTTTATTGGAAGTGCCTAAAGAAAAGCTGAGACTAGGCAGTGAAAATCTAATTTTATAACCTTAATAGCAACTAATAATATATTTACAATTAGCTAGCTTTGGTTTTCAATAATTCAAGATTTTTGTTGAATTCATTCAACAATTAAAAAACAACCTTAGTTGAGTGGGATTGAAAAAAAATCGTTTTTGTGCTATTGTTAACAAAGTAACCTTTTCCATGATACAAAATAAATAGGATAAACTAGAATAATTTCAATCACAACCAATGCGATGTACAAATAGAAAGTGTCATACATCTTTAATTTTAAGAAATTAAAACAAGGCGTTAATCTAATTAATATGAATGTACATCGCTAATACTTGAGTCATTTTTTTTAGTGAATGTCAAAACTCTAGAAAGTTGTGGACTATTTGATGGTGACCGAATATTTAAATTATAAGTAGTTTTGGAACTTACCTAATTATTTATAAGAGGGCAGAGTTGTCGACAAGAGGAGACAGGGGACTGAGGCCATCGTGCTTTTTAGACCTTTCCATCTCGTAATGCACTTCCATTGATAATCCTGTAACCGCCAAAAATTAGTAACATAAAATTTGTTTAGCTTAAATTAGATGTATTGAAAGCACACCTGACTGTCTCCTTGTTGTTGGCCTTAATGTGAGTGCTTGACTTGTACTCTCGGGTATAAAAGCAGCTACAAGAAGAGCACATATGACTAGAAAAGCTCCAAACACAAATGGAGGTCCTGGAACCAACTGAAAAGGACAAAACTCAGGTATTGACAAACAAAATATAGGAAATAAATATACAAGCTATTATAAACATTAAGCATGTTTATACTCATGTTTTCACTTTGAATAAGTCATTGGGAAAGCTATGGAGAACAGGTTAATGATAAATTTAGTTCATTGTACCTGTTGAATAACGTTCCAAACTGGTTCCTGTTAGCCATGTCAAAAAATAATAATATATATAAGAAGAAACAAAACAATAAAAACAACTCTTTTCATACAATCACTCGTTACCTTTCCTTAATTGACTTTCAAAACTTTTTTTTACAATATGCAAAACCTTATACAACTTTTATACTTACAAGTGTTACGTAAAAAACATAAACAAAAGGTTTCAGATTTAAGATTTTCACCTGCAATGTCGGAGTAACATCTATATGTTGGCCTGAAGTATTGTTATCATGTTTCAACGTGTTATAATTGAGATCAACATGAAAAAGGTAGAATATGATTCCAAACATAGCCGGACCCAGGCCAGTGCATAATCCTCTCATCCCTGTAACCATACCTTGGACCAGCCCTGAAACAATATCATTGAACATAAATCAGAATACACAAATATAAATACATTTTAGAAGAGAAAAAGCCTTTTTACCTTGTTTATCCGCATCTGAGTGCATTGAAACAAAAGCGCTAATGGCAGGATATGTAATACTTGAAATCGACGCTAATAATCCAGCTGCCCACATCATCCTAAAATCATTTTTAATAAAGAGGTTATGATTAATAATCAATACTAAAAAAAATGTAATTATAACAAAAAATTGTTAAGCAAGTCATTACAAATTTTATTTTCATTGTTACTTTGGTCGTTACTAATCATCCTGGTCTGCCTCGCATGTCCGAGAAACCAAGGATGATCAAATTAGATAATTTTAAGCACACTGAAATCTCTTTTTCAATTTTTACTTATGCCATTTTTTTTAATATTAATTATCTCAGTTGTTGTTATGGAAGCATTAAAAAGAACCAACTGGAAAGACCAGATTTTCATGCTGTAAAAACCTTTAAAACATGCAATAAAAATTTCAAAACATGAAAAAAGTGTGAACCTATCATTTTTATTCAAAGGTTATTTGGAAATCATGGAGGTGGTCTGGTGATCTCCAAATAATCGCTTATTAACAGACACTAAACATGGCACATTTTTTAAAGGGTTTGTGCAGTAAAAACCTTCCAAAAAAATTTCAAAAACTCAAAGAAAAAAAGTGCAAAAAAACTATATAAAATGTTTGTATTTAACTAATAAAATTAATTATTGTCTTCGATGTGTTTGTTCATTTTATAATCAATCAATTATACTCCTATTTTAACTCATATTATATATAGATATACAATTAAATTTTATTTTGATTTATTATTTTTTAAACAGTAGTGGTTGAAAAATTTAACATGAGTGAGACTTGAACCCACAACATCCCGGGTACCAATCTGGATATCATATTGGAAAACAAATTGTTTTCATTGTTTTTCAGTCATCCAGAATGTGTTTCAAAAGGGAAGAGGCCCAGTCTTTTCTTTAAAAACATTTTGCCATCAGCCTTCGGTTCGGAATAGCCCTGTAGCCACCATTTTTGAACTTTAGGTACTATGAACTTATTGTTTTCATGTGGTTCTGCCTGCTTTGCTCCAAGCCAACTGGCAATACAAAAAGGAAACAAAAAAGATGTGAAGGAAATGTGGAAAAATTATGGTTCTGGTCTACTAATTTAGACTACTTTCTATCTTACTTAGTCATACTGTTTAGTATTTATGAATAAATAAAATAATTGGATGTATGACAATTTTGTAGTCAAATGTAATATCACTTTTATTAATTGTTTGAAACTTACCAATTTTGAGATCCAAAGCCGTACCACATCAACTGGAGCAATTCAAACAATAGGCCGAGCATTATTGTATGTTTACTTCCGAGAGACCTCATAAGAATGCCTAAGACGAGTTGAGCCATAACAGATAAAATCCCGACAATGGCTATAAATACAGCAACCATAACATCACTGAATTTCATCACCTAGGAATGATTTAAAATTATTACAAAACTCATCGGAAAATTATTATTTATTTAACGTATTGCTGAACTTACAAGTTTAAGGTACATAAAAATACACGAGTATTGTCCTGCTTCTGGTAAATATGACAGAAAAACCGTCACGCACAACATGAGAACGGTCCTGTCTTTACCGACCTTTCGAAGAGCCTGAAAAATTAAATAAATAAAATATATACCTTTGAAATAAAATATGGAATACGTACAGCGAATGGATCAGCTTGTTCCCATGAAATCGGAGCACCCCATGATGATGGCCGGACTTTTTCAGGCAGGCTTTCAGGTACTGCGACGAGAATAAAGAATACATCTAACAGTGCAATTGCGGTTGCAAGTGCAACGACAACACTTTCACTGTATATGCCCATGATGTAAGCACCTAGCGCAGGGCTGATAACCATGCTTGCAGCAAAAGTAGCAGAAACCTTTAAAAAAATTAATAAATTGAAAAGTTAATATTGTAATAATAAATAACATTACGTACCAATCCATATGCAAGGCTTCTTTCATGCTCTTCAGTAACATCTGCTACATAGGCAAAAACAACGGAAAACGTCACAGCGAATACCCCGGAGATGCTGATCATTGCAAAAAACCACCTAAAAAAATAAAAAAATAAAATAAAAAGTCAGTAACACCCCTCAAAATTGGTTTATGTTAAAACATACCAGGTGTTGATAGTCATTAATGGAATTGGAGCGCAAGTGAAGAATACGGTTATTAAAAGAAAAAATTTCCTTCCCCAAACATCTGACAGCGCACCAATCAAAGGGGCGCTCAAAAATGACAGAATTCCCTGTGCAAAAGACAGTTGTAACGTGAAAACATATTCAAGGTTTTATAAATTGTTCTGAAAATGATCATATACCTTTATGCCCATAATCAGCCCATTCATTAAAAATGTATGCCCTGGAAAGGTTGTGTTGAGAGTCTGAAAAATGTTTCAAATAAGACATAAATATAAAATATGAGATGAAAATTTTAAATTTAGCAGATAGGAAATATAAATTATATCAATTAAGAGGCCAAGGACTATTTAGTGGACCTCATCACCACTGATGAATGAAATTGTTCCATATTTGGCTATAAATAAACAAAACTGATTTAGCGTAGACATGGGGAGAGGGGTGTAGTAAATTGTTTTACATAATACTGCTAAATTGGCTGGTTAATAGCTCTGCTTGAAGGAAACCCTTCCTAATATATCGTTAGAAATATAAAAATACACCTGGTGAGAGACTTTCTGATTAACAGACAAGGCTAATATATAAATGTTTCCAAATTTCATTTTGGCTCATTAGTATATTTGTGAAATTTGATTATCTTATAGAAATTAACTTCTGGAAATGAATTTTTTGAATAATTCAATTCAAAGGAGGAAAAATGTGAGCCTGTTTTGATCATTATGAATAATTAACAAAGAAGGAAAAAAATTTAAACACCTCCCATGACTAAATAAACTTGTGGTTAACAGAAATCGATTAAATACTTACTTCAATTAAAGGCATTGTTAGTAAGCCCCATGCGAAAAACTCAAGGAATATAACCACCAAGGCGTGGTAAACGCTGGGCTCTCCAACTCCTGAATTCTAAAAAAATAAATTAAAAAATTTTAATATTAGTTACATTGACATATGAGTTGAGTATCAAAAATTTTCATTCTATGAACTCTTAATACAAACTAAATAAATAAACACCAAATTTGTGTATGTTGTAGGAGAATATTATCAACTTAAATTTATTGTGAAAATTAAGCAAAATTTCAAACACCTTTTGTCGCCAACTTTAAAATACAATTTAACTACAATGTCACTGTTTAAGCATGCAAAAGATAAATGCTAGAAAAATATAAATTAAAATGAGAAAAATTAAGACATTTCTATTATATTTATATCATTCACCTTATGAATAATAAATAACTATTTGTTTGTCAAATTGTTTTATTTCATATTAAGCTAGCTTCAGTTAATACTTAATTTGAATTTATTAATTGTACTTTTATCAATGAACAAAAATAATGAACTGTCAATTCATGTCGCATTGACAATTCATTATGAGGTTTAACTGATAAAACTCACTATGCGCCAATAAATGCATCCTGCTTATAAAATAAGCTTTGAGTCGACAATTTTTAATAGCATGTCTAAATGAAATAGCCATTAACCCCAGAGAAAAAGGTTGAATGAACTGTACAGAGTGAAAATAATCAACAGTCTTGTGACTAGCATCATGATTTGTCGATAATATTAACTACTGGCTATGTGGAGATTGAGGAAAAAACCAACAAAGCATTGCAATGAAAGGTTCATTTTGAATAATTTCTAATGAGTTTTTTTTAATTGATAAAACAGTAAAACATTGTTGATTGATGTGGAATTACACGTTTTGTATTTTTTGAAATATACCCAAGTGTATTTTGTGTAATTGTTTTATATACAATTTAATGCTTCAGGCTATTCAGAATCTCATAAACAAAAATGACTTTTTTTTACAAGTAATAGAGAAAAAATATATACATATTTAAGTTTACGTCCATTCTAAATGGGTGAATTTTTCTGATGGGGACTGACTCTGATGGCAAGTCTGAGAACTGTACGGAGGGGTTCCTTTATAGAGGAGTTTAAAATGTACATTTTTCCCAGGGAACACAAAAATTGTTTGTCAAGAGAGGTGTATGTATATCACTTAAATAAACAAGTTTTGTTTATATTGTACAGAAAAAAATTGTGTATATAATAAAAACTGCCCAAATATGGAAACCAAATATATAAAAGTGTAGGTGTTGAAATTTCTTACAAAAGGACAAAAAAAATTTAATTAACAACTGTCCACACTAATAGAACCAGAAAAGATAAAGAGCCGAACAAATCAGAATGTTTATACTTTTATTTTTCTTCCTGGTTTCCATTTGTGTGGATAGAACATGTACATGTGTCATAATCATTTCTTTTTTTTTACCATTCTTTTTCCCATTTGTATTTATTTCCCACACCTTATAATTCAATCATCTTTGTATTAAAAATGTAAAAGATAGGCCATTCATTATTATTGTGGGTGTTGTAAACAACTCTATACAAGCCCAAAAAGAAAGGAAAATCTAACTATTTACATTTTACTTTTCTCTTTACTAGTTACTTACTTCTAGAAGAAAAAAACTAATTTACGTGAATAAAAACACATTTACTACTTAATAAAGGCTATTTTAGAGCACTGTGCTGTGATAATTGACAATTTGATTAATTTATTGATTACACCTAAATTAAATCTTTAATTTTGAAAATACTTCCACGTATTTTATCGGTTGATTTACTTCACACTATAATCTGATTATATTATTCGGTCAAAAGTCTAAAAGTACTACTGTAAAAACATTTTTATATGGCTGTAAGAGAAAGATAACTATGAAAGCTTTCGATATTTTAATTTTCCTCCTCTTGTCTTTTTTGAAGCAATGTTTATTTTAATTACAATTAATTAAGGTTTTTAGTTGAGATATAAAAAAAGTCAATGGCACGAGTGGGATTCGAACCCATGATTATTTTAATCATTATTGCTCAAACAATGAAAACATTTTATTTATCATATTCAGTTAAGATTTTGTCTTTTTACAAGCTATTTTACTAATTTAATAGTAAAGGGAAACCCAAAGCTCAGACTGCTAGGAAAATTTGCTAACACTGAAGATGGCAAAATGCTGAAACATAAATTAATAAGACTGATAAAGGTGGAGTGAGTACGGAGAAGCACTTTTTGTAAAAGATTGTTTACTGACAAATTTATTGTGTGGCGTTAGAAAAACATTTTCTTTATTGTGCCAACATTTCGACCTTTATTGTGATTATCTTCAGGGCTCAAAGTGTGTTTTCTGTGGTTTTTCTAAACCTGTCACACCAGACCTCATCTTGCAATCTCCAAATAATCACTAACAGTCCTTAAATACAACATATTTCTATACGTTGTCAAATCTTAATTTTTGTACTTTTTACAATTATATAACTTCTTTGTTAAGTATAGGGATAAAAGAGGTGGTCACAAGGCCTGCAACTCGACCTGAATAGATCTATCGTACTCCCCCAATTATTTACTCCTCATTGGTCAGGTTCAGGTCCACAATCAGCTCCACAACTTTGCCAGCGGTTCCTTGGTGTAGGATCTTGCTTGTGGTTTTTTGTCCTAGTTGCAAGAACATGCACCTACATAGACCTTCACAGAAACAGAATGTTCTGCTGTTTCCTCCTCTTCCTGGCAGCACCTGCACAGTGTTTCTTCTTTTGCATTCTTAAATGGCAGTGCCGTCAGGAGTCCAACCAGAATCGTGGTTCGATTGCAGTCGCCTTCTAGTAATTCTTTTGTAAGTTTTGCATATAGTCCTATGAATCTCTTCACCTCATATGAGGAACACGACTTCATGCCTGCAGTATTGTTCCACCAGGTTTTGGACTAATTGAGGATCCATTTTACAATGTATCTGCTTTTGTACGAGTGGGACCCAGAGTCAATATTGGCCCCTTATTTGGCCAACATGTCAACCTTTTCATTGCCACTTTACCGCAAGTGCCCAGGGACCCATATCAGGGTCAGGTGATTAGTGACTTCCGTTAGGGCATCCTTACAGTTCCAAACACTCTAGTTATGCCTCGCACAAGGCCAGGGCCGAAGTGCTCCCTGACTCTCAGAGAAAATATCTATCTTCCGGGAATGTATCTCCAACCTTTTTACTTCTCTGGCACATTATTCAATAGGTTTCAGATTGGAAAACTAGCATATTTACCTAAGTTAACCTTCAGTTCGGTCTTTAGGTTCATCCTGGAGACTCGGCTCCCGTTTTAACGAAAGGATCTGCTGCAAATACATGTGTAAGATGTGAAAAAATGAACATATGCAATGATAGAAATTCATTTTTTCACATCCTATGCGTATTTGTAAAATTTAAACAATGTTTGTAAATGTTTAGAGATTAGGGACTGTTAACAGATTATTATTCAGATATCGTGAGATGCAATCTGGTGTGATGTAGGTTTCAGAAAAAAATTTTCTTTATCGTCCCGATGTTTCAATCTTTTATATCGGCACTCTCAACACGACACACAAGAATGGCACAAGTACACAGAAGAAAACACTCTGAGCCTTGAAAATGATCTTATTAAGATGGAAACATTGGTACGATAAAGAAAATGTTTTTCTGAAACCGACATCACACCAGACCACATCTCAATATCTGAATAATGTCAGGCCCTGAAGATTATCTCAATGAAGATCAATATGTCATAAAGCAATAGTTTTTCTTAACCTTAATCACACCAACACCATTTCACGATCTTCAAATAATCATTATTTCCTCCTTAAAACTAGCTCCTACACACCCAAACTGCATTTCATTATTATTGGTTTTGTCGTACCCTGCTTGATTTTTCCTCCGACAACAAAAGGAGCCTGGCACTCAACATTTCTTTCTTTTGTTTACAGAGCTTTCCCTCTCGAGATCCATTAACCCACCCTTTCATCCCTGACCGGCACACACCCAGGTAAGGTTTCAACCATGGCACTGTACCATTATCGGTTTTCGAGCCGTCAGCATACCAGTAGGAGTTTGACTTGAGCGGTGGACCATTATTCCCATTCTAGTATTACTGAGTATTTTATTTGCAATGGAAATATTAATAAGGTGTAATAGAAAAAAAACCAATGTCAATGATTATGACATAGTCGTGAAACGTAGACATTCATAAATTGTGATTGATGATTTATCTTCCAAATAGGCCATAACGTATGAATTTAGACGAATATTAGGAACGTTATCACAGTTGATTTTTTTAAATTGCTAATAAGTGTAAAAATTTTTTTTTAAAAGTTTTGAATAAGTTAAAAATAATATGTAATGAATTTAATTACCGTCATAACGCTGTCCTTAAGAATGGGCTTCCTGTTACGAATTATCATCCCAGTACCTTTCTTAATCGCCTTCGTCGGCATTTTGATTATCCATGAAAATTAATTTTTTCTTAATTCTACGAGTCCTCAGAGCGGGGATTGGAAGGACGGCATCCCTGCAGGAAGGAGCCCTTCGTCGCGTAGACGGTTTAAACAAGAGTCGAATAAAGAACGGGCCGACGTCCCTTTCCTCGGCCGAATACAAGAGACTTCAGAGACGACTAAAAAACTTCAACACAAATTGCCCGACAATCAATCGCATCCCTGCCAAGTCGATCTCGTCGCCGTTCCTCGCCGAGAGGAGTTCGAGGCCAAGAACAAATCTTTATTTTCTTTCGTCCCGACAGAATAAAATCAAATTTTCTTCCAACATAAATCTCCTTTTAAATATGTTTTGACAAACTAAAATCAAGAAAAATGGACTCGAGAAAAAAAGAATCGAAACAGCTGATCCAGGTACCACAGATCGACGATTTATGAGGGAACCATAGACACATGATTTCATCATTTTGGTGATTGGCAAGCAATTTCAGCTGACTCACTCTCATCCCTCCATTTAATGGTTATTAACTTAAAATCTTATAATTAAAATATCGTTTAACGTTCTCGAATAATCTACTGAAATAGTTTTGTTCTTACATAACTTAATTAACATAAACTTTACACTACAAAAAAATATCTTGTCCAATGTGGAGTTTCTCAAGGTTCATATCTTGGTCCTTCCTTATTTACATTTTTCTAAACGATATTTTCTCTTATTTGCCATTATATTCATTCTGCACTAAGAACTGTCCATAATATATTGGTTATTATAGTTAATCTTTAAAAAAAATCCAATCTTGCACAGAGTTTAATTCACTAAAAAATTATACGCATCTTGGTGATTTTTATTTATTTTTTCTCTATTTTTTTTGGTTCGTACAGTTAAATGTATTACTTATTTATGTTGTATTGTTTTGCCTTTCTTATACTTTCCATTTTCTTCCTATTCGGTTTGAATTAAATTTTTTGGAGGTATTGAGTTGTAATTTCTATTTTTCATTTTATGGTTTTTTTTATTCATGTCTTTCACACCGTCTCTCTCTCTCTCTCTCTTTCTTTATCTCTGTCCGTCTCTCTCTCCCCTCCTCTTTCTCCCTCCCTCTTCTGTTCGTTCTCTTCCTCTTTTCTCGCTATCCCTCCTCTCCATTTTTATTCTTTTTCATCTCATCCTTTGTTTTTCTATTTATCTTAGCCTTTTATGTGTTTTATCATTGAGTTATTCTTATTTGTTTTAGAATCTTTAATGTCTCCATTTTTGACTTTTCTTGTTCTATATTTCTTTCAGTTGTTTATATGCTACTTTTGTTTGTTTTTCTGATTATTATCATAGTATTCAATGCATTTAATTTTTGTCTTTTCTTGTTTTCTACTCTATTAATAATGAAAATTTGACTAATGTTGATATAATTAAAGATTTAGGAATTAACTTTGACTACTAATTATCTAAAATATTCTTCACCTCATTTGTTCGACCAACACTTGATTTTTTCTATATCCTTGTCTCCTCACTACTCCTCTTTAATCAACAGTAACTAAAATGTTCAACACCTCTTTCGTATGTAGGGTAATTAGTTTTTGAACCATAATTTTCATTGCAACTAACTATGATTGCAATTCTGTTCTGTATATTGTAGCGGTTTGACTGTTTCTCTTTACAGATTATTTAATAACTACTGAATTATTTTCCTATATAATTCAAAGTCCCTAAATACAAAACTTGTATCATTATTCAATGTCTCTCACTGTTTTGCCGGAGCTCCATTCCCCCATTAATAGAATTCAACGAACAAATTTATCTAATGCTAGTCTTGTACATTACACAAAGTTTTTAGAAAATGTTAATTTAAAACGTTTAAACCATTTAAATTTTTTTAAATAAAATTGGATTTTAGAGGTATATGGTCAAATCTTCACATGTACACTCTCATAGTCTACCAAAAATTCCAGCTGTTTTAAATTTTAAAAAATGACCAGGAGTCGTCAAGAATTACCCAAATTTTACTGAGGTCTGACCCCAGACTGTCAACACCTTAGTCAGACACTATTCATTCAATTAAGGTGGTGGAGTTAATATCTCTTTACACTATTATATAACTAACCTAATTGTCGGTCCATGGGTACTCAATATTTTACCATCTCTTACCCTACACAATCATGCCAGTAAATACATTCACTCTAACCAAGCGTACAGCTCATGCTACTCACATTGGAGTACACACAGAACTATCAGTATGCAATAAAACAACCTTGTTTTCTCCAAAAGTCGAATAGAAACATATGCTTCCAGTCGTGCTCAAGCACAATTCTCACATTGGGTATATAGCCGGGAATTGTACCCTACATTTACGTGGGGCACATCAAGCAACCTTTTTCTAACTGCCGGATTAAGCTTTCGGTCAAAAGTGTTCATGTAATTTCAACCTTGAATGTCCTATCCTTATAGATTTTATAATGTAAATTAATTATTTATATTTTATATGTTATGCAATTTAATTATTTTATGTATAATTTTATAATTTATCTTATCCGGTTCCTAGTATCCTCATCATCATCGCTATCATCATATCTATCTGTTTTGAGTAAATTAGGCTATTAACCTGTAATGTATATAAGTAAAAAAATAAAATTATGTATTTTAAACGTTATCATATGCTGCTGAACCAGAAAGCTCGTTCCTCCCAGAAAACCTTACCTTTCCTTCAGAAATTAAAGATCGTTAAATAAACCTGAACTCACGCCAGTAAAAACTTATGTATTCTAACATTAAAGTTTAAATTATAAGTTGTAAGTGTCTTTGATTCCGCCGTGCTTCGTCGTTCCTATCAGTGAAGTTATGATGCTTTGTGTACTCTGGAGGTTTCATATTTCAGTTTTGTGGCGCCTTTCATCAAGTGGGCTGTCTATAAAGACGACTTTTCTGATATTTCTCTTGTTATTTGTTTAATTTTGACGTGTTGAAGGTCTTTTTGTGATTCTCTCGTGACTCGGGTCGGGAAGATGAGAAAGATTTTCCCCAATGTGAGATTCAAACTGTTCAATTTACAGCTTGACAGCTGACTTGTTTTTTTTTGGCAACTTTGTTTTTTATTGTTGTTGTTTTTTTGTTGATGGATCCACGATGATGGCTCTGGCCAGGATGTCCTTTGAAGCTGGAGGAGAGAAGGACGAAAGTTTAGTTAACGATACGACAGAGTATTCTTGCGATACTCTTGGTCTCACTTTGGCATCGCCTTATTGCCCACCTAGGTATTCCAAGAAGGTTTATACCGTGCCGTCGGTTCTGACTAAAGGCAAGGAAAGTCAGGATATCAGTGGTTTTGAGAGTGATTCGAGTTCAGATTCGATCGGACCATTTTCTGCCAAGAAGAAACTACCGCCGGTTTCCCCTTCAGGACCGGTAAAGAGTTACGTTGAAAATGTATTTGACAAATATGATGATATGTATGCCAACTTGCCCTTGGCGGACGGATTTACGACTCCGGAACCAAAGAAACTGTCGGAGAGGCATCGTTTCCAGCTGAAAATGCTCACCCACACACCAAAATTTGATTTCATCCCTTACCAATCTGAAGCAGAAAAATCAGCCAGGAGAGATGCTTACATAAAAGAGCAGAAAGAGTACATCGAAATGACTAAGTCTGCTAAAAAGTTGATTGGTGCAGCGACACTGGGAGGCAACAAGGGCACTTCTCAAGTTCACACACCACTGATGGACAGGTCAAATATGATGGAGACATCCTTTAATATGAGTGGTATTCAATTACTAGACACACCAACTTCCTGCTCTGCGTGGTCACCGATTAATTTCCCGTCTCCTGGCAATACCATCCAAGAGATTCCGGAAGAGATCAAAAAATCCATTTTGCTTGGTAACTATTTGCTTTTATTTCTTTCATGTAATTAATAGTTTGATTTTGAAAACAAACTAAACTTGGCTTTTTAACAGTTACATCATTTCACTGTGTTAACAGATGTTTTATATTTTTGTATTCAATTAAACTGTCATACACACCAGCATAATGAAGAAAATATGATTTAATTTAGCTGTTGTAACTCCTGTCATATTGGAAGTTTTAAAATTTGACTAATTATTCAAATACAAGTTAGACCCCTAACAACTTAGAAACTGCAGCCCCCAGATTATTTTGTAAACACAATTCATACTTTTGTGTGATATTTCAGCATGTTTTGTGCCAAATTCATTCAGGATTTGTTAATAACTAAATTTGATAGAAGGGGTGGCCATGAACTTTCACTCTAACTTATAAAGGTTTTTTATTTATTAGAACACGCTAGTCAACACTAGGCTGTTGATCAAGTTTCATCGCCTAGCTAGTGGTTCTTTTGTGCATGGATGAACACAGGAATTCTTCCAAGCTCTGCAGTCTTTTGGTTTATTGTACTTTTCGTAGTTCTTTAGTTCGGTTCAATTGACCTGATCCTTCTCTTAAGATTGTCATTGTCTGCCATTGCAATTCTTTTCCATAGGTCTTGATTATTCTAGATTATGTTTCCGTTGAGCGGTTGCTTTACATTTGAAGATAGGTTTGGTCACTAGTTTTTTCCTTCTCATTGCACAACCTTTAAATGAGGGTCGTTATTGAATATACTTTTGTTGATAGTTCTGAAATGCCAGTGTTTTGTCCTACCCTTGAGTTTCACACCATAGCAATGCAATTTTAATGAGGGTACTTTAGTCTGTCTACTATTTCTGGCAACTCTGGAGTTCGTCCACTTCACATGATTCTGTGTGTGGGAGACTGCAGTTTTCCTTCACTTAGTAGCAGAAACCTGCATTTGCATAGCCCAATACAGTGTCTCTTGTTCCACGGCCTCTTCATGGCTCAATGTGCATATTTCTTCTACTGTGAAATATGTGGTGCTAATGCTTTCTTAGACAAAAGTGACAACAGTATACTTACCAGAATCCACATCTTGTATCGCCTCTAGTAATTTTTTTTTAAAATTGGGTCTTTACATGATTCTTGTTATGTCTCATGCTGGAATAGTGGCCAACCAGTATTGGGACTCATGAAAGAACCATTTTTTAAAAATATGTATCTTTTTGTGGCAAATTGCTGGGCAACAGGAGGGTTCAGGGTTGGAAGTGTTCATACTAGTTCTCAGAAAATGTGCCCAGAACTACACTGAAGTTTCATGAAACTCTTGTCAGGTGAGACAACAATGTCCTTACAAGGATTTCACGAAACTTCAGACATATTTTGACTTTACCTCACGGGGTTAAAACTTTAGGTGGTCAGAGAGTACAAGCTATCTTTGGAGTATTACAAGAGTTTGGATTTTTCTGGCACAGCGTTCAATCGCTACGATCTCTGATTAAAAAACCCTTGTGAATCTAGCTTGCTTTTTAAGTCAGTTCAGTCTTAAGATTTATCCGGTATTTGAAATGTCAATGTACCAGACAGAATTATGAAGGAAGTTTGCTTTGGTCTTCCCTCAGCTTTAGCTTTTCATTAACATGGCTGCTGTTGCTCTAGTTTCTTGAAGGAGGATTGTTGTAACGTTGGAAGGATAAGTAATTCAGAAAAAACATAAAAAAGGGGTAAATTGGGCTATTTCAGCCATAATACTTTTTTAGTAGTTTAAATGTGTTTGCTTGGGATTTATTGAAGTAATTAGCCTTTTTTTATAAATTTGTTTTTATTATAAATTTCTATTGGGCTAATCGCATACTTCTTTCTCTTGTTTTATCATTTTGACAACTTACCCATGTGCGGCCAGGATGTTGGGGATTAACACACTTGGCTGCTCTGAAAAGATGTGAGACTGAAGATAAGTGTACAAAATCTTATTCAGAGAGGTGTAGCAATGATTATAGTCATCTGCCAGCGCTGAAATAAACAAACTTCTATTATTTATTGTTTATGTATGTTATAATATATAATGGTTATCAATTGATGTGGTAGAGTGGTTAGAGCGTTTGACTTGTTTTTGCCACACTAATAATTCTGGGTTCGAATCCTGCAGAGCCTATAGTCCCCCCCCCGCACAAAAAATACCCAATGGGTAGTTGGACATTAAGTCCTCCTGTATGACAGGATTTACTTTACTTTTTTATTAGAATTTTTATGACAAATAGTTATTCATTCAATGAAAGATATTTGTTTTAACAGTTTTTTTCATCTTGAAAAATTTAGGTGTAACCTGTTACGTCGAAGTACGGATAGGGAGGGAAAATCGTTCGGAATGCGTTAAAGCTGAGCTACGCTCTCTTGGAGCCAACGTTGAAAAGAATTTCACAAAAAAGGTAATTTTTTACAACAATGCATTTCTTTGCTAAACATACAATTCTTCATACCCATTATCACAGGTGACCATAGTAGTGTTTAAAGAAGGTTTGGTGTCAACCTATTTGAAAGCGAAAGAATTGGGCGTTAAAATGGTCTCAACATTTTGGATTGAAGCTTGCAAAGTAGCCCAAGGACAGGTTGACCCTTCACTCTATCCACCATTGAAAATGGAAAAATACGAGAGTATACTTCCATTTGAAGCTATCAAAGTAAAATATTTTATTAATTATTACTTTTACCCTGTTTAAAATGGTTTCTTTTAAATTAATTTTTTTTTAATTTTAGAAACGAAGGTGTCGATTGCCAAAAAGAACAAAGGTTTGTTAAATTTTAATTTTTTCTTTATACATTATTTATTATTGTACACAATAATGCATTTGTATTACAGGAAAATCAGAATCCTGACTCTCCCTCATCAAGGCACCCCAAAAGGTATTTTTTTTTTTTTTTTTCTCCCTCCTACGTTTAATTATATTTACAATTATTTTGGCTATAGAAAAAGTAAAAGAGAATATTGAAACTTCTGCACATAAGTTGTGCTTGTTTATGAAAATGTTCTCAATTGATTGTACTCGGTATGTAAATCAATTGTGAGATCAAAACTGATCATGACTCCAGAAAATTAATAGGTCTTTATACTGGCTATTGCTTATTTAATTACCTTACTTTAATTAAAACAATGGGAACAACTGAAACAGTAATCTGCTCTGTCATGAAATATCAGAAATTAACTGTTTGTCCTGAAATGATACATCCGCTTAGGTAATGCGACAATAATGCCTTGAGAAATAAGCAAAAAGGAATGCAAGGTAATGCTCTGATCCCTTATAGGTAGTGCTCTTTCTAGGATATTCTGCAGTTGATCTTTTAAATCACAGTGGAAGAAAGGGAGACTATCACCAGTAACCTTAGGAAGAAAAGTAGAAGACAAAAAAAGCACTCGCCATTAGTTTTTGTGTAAATATGTTTTACAAGATATAGTTACGATACAACACATTTAGACAGGCAAAGTTTGAATCCTTTATTACTTCAATTTTTTTATATTTAAACTTCATTGTCAATGTATCACTTCGATTGTTAAATTTTTTTTTAAATTGTAATTTTCAGAAGATGCCGCAATGCTATCACCGACAGAAAAGAAATTGCAAACTTCCCTAAATTGAAAGACAATCCAAAAATGAATGTTTGCACTAAGAAGCTCGATTTTAAAAAAGATTCAGGATTTAATCACGATTTTTCTATAAAATGCTTAAATGGTGTCGCAAGGAGAGACAGTGCTCCGGCTTATCTAGAAGCAAAGATAAACACAAACCAGGTCAACAACTCAAAAAAGACTTTGGGACTTTCATTTGTTGCTGAAAATTCTAAGAGGAGTACAACCGATAAAAATTCTGACGTAGTTTTATCACAAAAAAGAAAAAGAAAACTTTTGGACCCAAATAAAACTTATTTATCCCAAGGGGCGTCAAATACCGAACCTTTGTCTGTTGAAATGCCTTATAAAGACAAACAGCTAAAACCAGTCACTTCAGAAAAGGATATCAATTTGAAATCAAAACCGAGAAGTAATTTAAAGTCGAAGCTTATTTTAAATGACCAAACTATAAATGACACGTTAACAAGAAGAAGCTCCATTTCTTTATTTGTGACTGCTAAGAAAACTCCATTGAAATCGTACCAACATCCTACCATTGTTTTCACTAGTTTCAGAGGAGAGTAAGTTATATGTAATATTTATTAACCAACATCTTATTTTAATTATACATTTTTTTAGGGAGCTTAAGAATTGTGAAACAATTGTTCAAAAATTAGGTGTATTTCAAATTGAAGAAAATGTTTCTAAAAGAACTACGCACGTTGTTAGCAAAGGACCGAGAAGGACGATAAATTTATTGAAAGGATTAGCGAGAGGATGCTGGATAATCGATGAAGAATGGGTATGGATTTATCAAATTTTAATATAATAGTAGACTTGAAATGTATGTTTTCTGGAATGTAACGAGTATGAAATTGTAGCAATATTACTCTTCTAGTTGAATCTTATGGGTACTCGCCCAACAAAAAATAATTGATTAGTTTGTTTCGTACTTTCCAATATAAATTAGTACATTACAATTAATTAAGGATTTTAGTTGAGATAAAAAAGTCAATGGCATGAATGGGATTTGAACCCACGATCTTCGGCTTGATAAGCTGCTGATCTACTACTTTTTTATCTTAACTAAAAACATTAATGAATTGAAATAAATCAGTACATTGACTTACTCTATTAAAATGTAGAAGTTAACTTGTGAAAATTGAATTTTGAATCGTATTGGAACAATTTATTTTGAAGTAATAAAAATATTTTATAGCTCTACAAAAGTGATGCAGCAGGGACTTACGTGTCTGAGGACCAGTATGAGCTTTCTTCATTTTCATCAGCTGTAGTGGTAAGAAAAAAATTATGATTCTAAAGTACTCTTAGTACAACAAACAGTAATATTTTCTTGACAGTATATCTAATAAATGCTAGTTTTTCTTTTTTGTTTACAAGCTTAGACTGTAATTTTCAAATTTTATGCAAATACTATTTATTGCCTTACTATTTGGTCCTTCCTTGAGGGGATGGGTCTTTTCCTTGTTTAGATAAATAAATGAATAACAAACAAAAGAATATTAAAAAAAGAAAAAACATTCTTATTTTGAGATATTAACAAAATTTGAAATTAAGTATGTCATTTTCGAATTAATAATTTGACACTTTTTTTAAAGGAATCTGACATTATTATCTTCTTTTAAATTTAAAAAAACAATTTTTATGTTGAAATAGTAACAAAACTTGAAATTAAGGTCTTCAGTTTAGAATTAACAATTTGACAATTTTTTTTTAAAAGGAAACTGACTGAATATTATTACTTTTTTATATTAAAATACAGAAACAATTCTTACTTGCTTAAATATTATTACTATTAGATTAATGAAGGTTTTAAGTTGAGATAAAATTACGACCAGTCAGGCGGATCACAAAAATAGTGAATTATTACTATTATTTTTTTAATAACATAAACAATTCTTATATTGACTAATTGTTATTATTATTAATAAAATTAAATAAACAAACTGCAAGGCAAACTTTGGTTGATTAAACAAATGAAAAATTTGACTCTATGTTGTAAACTAAATGATAAACGAAATTGTTTTCCATGAAAAACAAATTAAAATGAAAAAACTTGTGTGATGATTTTTGATAGATGAAAATGGGCTGATCTTTATTGCTTTTTCACCCAAAAAATAAAAAATAAATAAATGAAACATGTTAGTCATGGGTTCGCTTGTCCAGCGCAAACCCAACAGGCCTTTTCCAGAGGAAGTCTCCTTCCTCCTCCCTTTAGTGGCTTGAGGAATGGCTTTGAGCGGCCCTTATAAATTTTACAGAGATACTAGTTGTAACAAACAATTATGGTTTAGGATTATTAGGAGATTGTGAGATGCAGTTTAGTGTGACGTAGGTTTTAGAAAAACATTTTCTTTATTGCGCCAATATTTTGAGCTTTATTGAGATCATCTTCAGGGCCTGGGATTTATAAACATTGTTTAAATTTTACAAATACATGTAGGGTGTGAAAAACAAAGAATTTATACAATGTTAGAAAATTTTATATTCGATCAATTATTTTCTGCATAATTGTATCATTCTTGTGTTGTGTTGAGAGTGCAATAACTCCCCACTATCCTATTGGCTGTTGAACATACTGACCAATATTATTCATCATGAGAATGTGGTCTGGTGTAATGTAGGTTTCAGAAAAACATTTTCTTTGTTGTGCCAACATTTCTGACTCTCTTAACGCGACATGCAAAAATGGCACAATTACACCGAAGGCAAACACTTTGAGCCCTGAAGATGAACTCAATAAAGATTGAAACGTTGGTGCGAGAAAGACAATGTTTTTCTGAAACTTACATCACACCAGACCGCATCTCACGATTTCTTAATAATTATGGATTAACAGTCACTAATCATTGCACAAACCAACCAATAGTGACAAACCCTGGCAAGTCATACTGGTACTTGATTAGACCAGGTATGAGTGAAAATTGGGTAGTGGGAGACCACCAAAGGAAGTGAACCCTTGCAAAGATAGATGTTAATTTTTTATTTAATCAGGAATAAAGCCAATCTCGTTCATCTTCTGCCTTAGGTTGTTCTCTATTTATTGCTACGCCATCTGCTTTCTTTTGCTGTTATATTAAAAACCAAACTCTTCTAGTTTTATGCTTCTTTACAAGGTCATAGATCTTCCTGAGGCTCTTCCTTTCTCAAAACTTTAGGATCATCTCACAACATCTTAGCTTGAGGATCCAACATTCACTCAACAAAGAGAGTTTATCAATACAAGGGCAAACTTTCACTAGAATATGTCATATGTAAAACGCTAATTTTGCCTTGAAAAAGCTGAATGCAGATTTTGAAATAGGAAGATTTCCAATATTCTGTAATGAGTCTTATTCCTGATAATTATTTTTACGATTGTCAACAAATTGGGTCTGTAGGTACCATTTTATAAAAAGTAATAATAATAATAGAACTTAGCCTACTTGAATTTTTTTTTTCATACCCTAAATAATGTAAAACAATAGTTACTAAGAAAATTTGGCATATAAGTCAAAAAGCCCATATTTTGACTAGTTGCCTAGACAATTTTTTTTCTCAATAACCAAAAATTACCTGATGAAAATACAAAGGCTAAACCTTGTTTCATATAAACTGGTAACCTACAAGAATTAAAAAAAGGTTTTAGTGACAAATTAATTTTTATTATTGATTAACTATTAAACTATATATAGTTTGTTGGTTCTTTATTACTAATTTGTTAACTAGTACCTACTAATTGTTTATTTGTAATTTCATTGTTTCGATTTCCAGCAAAGCCGATTGGAAAGGCGAGCATTTAAGGAGGAATATAACATGGACCTCTTTTCTGATTGCGGCCCTATTTATGTATCGCAGGCCTCAGTTCCATCACAGGCTGATATGATTGAGCTATTGAGGATTTGTAAAGGGAGGGTTGTGACGCAAGCAAACATCGCTGAAATAATTATAGGGGGAAAGAGGAAGAACAATTCCTCCGTATTCAGGGTCAAAGAGACGTGGGTTTTAGATTCGATAACACATAATACATTGTTAGACATAAACGATTACAAGTACTGACTTTTTAGTGTTTTTGGATGTATGTGTGTGTGTGTGTGTTTTGTGTGTTTGATTATTAATTTTTTTTAATTGTTATTGAAATTTAAAACAAATTGAATTAATTATAAATCCAAATTTATTAAATTTAAATGATATTGAACTTGATTAAATATAACTCATAACGAATTAATTAAACATATATATGTGTAACGCTTTTAAACAACAGACTAGTTATAAATTTATTTATATATGAATTTATGTTTCTACCTTTTGTACTCTTATTTAAGAATAATAAACGCATAAGGACAAAATGTTCAACATTTTGTTAATATGTTGACTGTCAGTAACAGTTATGTATCGACATTTGCCTTTTTTATTTTTAACCAGTTCCTCCTCATCTAGCATAACTGAAACATTTAGTTCTTTCTTGTAGAAGAAAAGGTTATAAGCTCCAACTAAGGATTCCAGTGTTTTTTTCTTTCTCGACATTTAGTTATAAGGTAAGTTAATTCATTCCTAATGTTATTTTTATGTTATATCGCATATGTTTTATCAATATATTTGCATTAACTTTTTTTTAAATGAGAATTCACAACAGCAGAGGTCATATAAACCCTCAGGGTGCTGGTGTTTTTGAAAAAAAGCCTGTTTGTAAATATGTCGGGTTCAAATGGAGGCCGCTGGATTCGAACCCGGGACCTTCACCTTATAGTGATGAGCGCCATGTCAATGCCGAAACCGTTATGGTCACTGACACCCCCTTACATTTACTTAGAAGTTAAGTCTTTTTTTCTTGTTATCAGCACTGCTGTACTTATTACTTTCAATTTTTTTTTTTTTTTTAATTTAGCTGTACTTTTTATGCTTCATCTTTATTTGAGGTGAATATAGTAGACTCTTGGAATGCTTACCAGGCAGCACCGTAAATAACAAGAATTGTAAGCATTTTCTTCCATCTGCATACGTCAGACACTTTTTTCATGTGTGCTTATCATTAATGCTACAAATGAACTACTGTTCAAGTTTTTTCTCAATAAAAATTCAATTACACTCAGTTGTTTTTCTGCAATTCGCCACATTCCAACTCATTCCCATCCTCTTACACTCAATAGGGGGGCAACTGCTGACAAGTGTAAGTGCTGATTACAACAATCTACTGTATAAAATTCTCCAAAAGGTGTTGGTTTTCGAAGCAGATCCTGGCTGTTGAAGTTTATCCCGGCGAAATGTTTTATTCAAGTAATGTCATTCAGGACAGCATCAAATTACATGGATGATGGGTGTCATACGATGTTACAATTTTTTTTTTTTTAAATTCTGTAATAAATTGAAAAGCCATGGACTTTACCATGGCTGAAAGCCAGAACTGCCAGCATGACAAATGCAATCCAAAAATCACCCTAAACACCCAGCTACTGCAGCACAGTTGGAACTTAGTTGTTGAAAGGATAAACCCTTTCCTTTTGTAAAACCCAAGTAGAAATCATGCTTTCCATTGTGTACCTCTTAATTAAAAATAACATATATATATAATTATCTTTCAAATTATCCAACATATTGTGTGAATGTGACCAATTTGATTTTTATAACACTAAAATACCAAGATCAACAGCTTGCAACATTGAGATTGTCTTCTTTGATGCGAGTGTCAACAACAATTTTGACCAACTAAATATAAAAAAAGTCATCATAAGGTTAAATTAGAGCAAAAGGAATCAATTTTTAAAATGCTTCAACACAGGTAGTAATGTCCTGCAGTCAATGTGAACATTTCATCATTAAATACTTGTGAAAAATGCTGTAACAGTGTATAACATATAAAATGTATATAAAACAAGCGACCAGAGTTAACCTAGAAATGGTACTGTGGATTGTGGAAAGGTCAAATTTTGTAAAAAAAAACCAAAACAAACAAAATATTCTAGGTCCACGCCATTAATTTTTGTCAAGAAACACTCAAAAAGGTGCACAGATCTATTTTGAGATGGTCAGGAAGCTTGAAGTTTTCAGACTTTTTCCACCTTCAATAAAGACCTAGTCTGGAAATGCCTGACATCTCTAGCAACTGCGAAAATGCAATCAATTTGGTACCTGGGCACAATGCACAGGCTGACAAATGAGTAAAAGTGCAAAAGCAGGAGTAACCCTCAGACCCTTTGGAGTTTGGACTAGAACAGCAAATCGGCACACCCCAAGGCATGCTAAAAGCAGAACCGAACAAATAGACAAAAGAAATTCTGAATGAATTCACCAAGTGCAAAGCGATCAAAGAAGTTTCTCAATGTCTCAACTAGGAAAACAAAAATCTATGTTACTCAGCAGGCAGGAATTAAAGAAAATAACTACTGTTATTGCCTCTTGAAAACAAAAAGAAATTGAAAGGTTAGAAAAATCAGAATTTATATACATAATAAGCACAATAATTCCACATACAATACATGAGTCGTAAAGATGGTCTGTTGGGTGTTGTGAATCAGGGGTCAAACCACTTTTCAATATATTTTTCATACTATTCTCAGTTAAAAAGTCATGGATTCTGCCGGGATTTGAACCCAGAACAGCTAAAATGGCAAACACAAGTTGGGAGACCTACAACTTAACCATTGCAGTCGCTTGATCAGAAGAACATAAGTGACTGCAAAACGTTAGCATGGAAACAAGTAAATATCTAAATAGTTCTTTTAGGTTGCAGTGAAAGACAAGTAGACTACCATCACCAATGAGCCAAAAAAAGAAAAAAAATGTAAGAAACAAATGATCATGTTCCTCATTTTTCTGCATCCTTTCCCATCTTCAGTTTGAGATTAAATGAAAGTAAATTTGAGTAGTTTCGCATAAACTATATAATATATTTAATATTTGTGCATTGCTGGTTTTTAATTTTTTTCTCTAAATAATGCTCTAAATTTCTTTAATTTTTAAATCTTCACATTTTCAAGGGCTTTGTTTTCAAGTGAGTTTTCTTTAGATTACCAATATTTTTTTAGGTTTGTTCCATGTTTTATGAACAGTTGAGAGAATGTAGCTGCAGCTGTACTGCCATTTCAGGTAGATTTAGATCTCCGAGTCATCTTATTGTTTATGAATTTATGAATGTTTTTAATTTATAGTGACTGACATATAAAATTGTGTATTTTGAATTTGTTTTAGGCAAAGAATGCTTTGAATAAAAAAATTATTGTTTATTATTTATATTTGTTAAAGTTGTAAAATTTTGAGATTAAACTGTCTATACAATAACAACTGACATTACACACAGACATCCCTTTACCAATATCAATAATATAGTATGTATTACATCAGTATACATCTATAAACGTAATAATTTTGTTATTTCAATAAAAGCAGCCATATGGAAAAATTATATTTTATTATTGTAAAAGAATTTGTTACGTTACACTTTTAAAATGCAGTGTTAACATTTACATAAATTAAGTCATATTGATAGGCGTTTTATATGGCTCAAAATTAATAAATACCCTTATTCGAAACTGGACATATATTTTTGTTTCACCAAAATAACACAAAAGTGAATAAATAAAAAACTACTTTTCCTTAATGTATAGTGTAGTTTGGAAAAGTTATGGTGTAAGTAATAAAAGTAAATCTATCAGACATTACCGTTTGTTTTATTAGTTACACGAAGTGCTACAATGTCCTTTAGATGATAACAAGCTTTTGAATTATTGAAAGCATTATAAATACATCTAATTTGGATGTTTACTTTCTCAATGTAGATGTTCTGGATTTCTCTCTTCTTCTTCTTCTTTTTTTTTTTAAATTGATTTTTAATTTATTTATATATATAAATATTCGTTCGTTGTTTTTAGTAATTTTCAGTAGTGCGGGTTTCTTGTACAAGATAGACTTGAGAACCAGGAACAGATGATGTAGTGACAAAAGTGCGGTGTTTGGCACGGATGAGTGACAGATTGCTTTCAGCGGTGTCGGCACGGTCCTCAGCGGCTTCAAGTTCACGTTGGAACCTGCGTACACGGGTTACGCTCTGTTGGGAAACACCCTCCTAAAATGCAACAAATAAAAATTAATTTTCTGGATCTTTTTGCCATTGCAATAATTTTTTTATACCTGTTCTTGTAGTTGTCTCTTGTAGATGGAAACTTTCTGGCTCATTTTGTCAAGGGCCTCTTGAAGAAGGGTGACGTTCTTGTGGTCTTCCTCAAATTGGATCATCATTTCTTTGAGCGAGCGTTCCTTCTTTCTCAAAAGTTTGACAGACTCGGCATGCCTGCGTTTCTCTTCATCAAGTTCTAATTCCAAGTCTCTGATCTGGAGTTATTATTATTTTTTAACTTTTGCTTAAAATTATTTTGAATTTAATGATTTACCCTAGCTTCGAGCTTGCTGATAGCCCTCCTGCCACCAACAATAGCATTAGCCTCTACTTCCTCTAACCTGACAGACAAGTTCTTAACCTCAATTTCTAAGCTCTTCTTGATGGTTTCAATTTTAATGACACGTTCCTGTTCTTCGTGTACGAGTTCCATGCTGTGCTTGAGTTCAATTTGTACCTTCTGATATCTTTCATCGCAAAGCTGAATATTAAATGAACAATTACAACAATTTTTTTACTGATATTAAAACATTCGAATCTTTGTAGAATACTCACTCTTAATTCCTTAGTGACTTCTTCATAGTCAGAAGTAAGAGAGGACAGTTCCTGTTCCAATTTAGCGCGGCTAGCTGAAAGGTTGACGTTGATTGTTGTGAGCTCATTGACACGGCTTTGGCAATCTTCGTACAACTGTTCTACAGAGCGTTTCTGTCTCATGGCCTAAAAGGACAAACATTGGGAATATCAAGTTTATAAATTTTTTATTTGTAGACTCACCTGGTCGTAGTTTCCTCTCATCTCTTCCAATTCGACTGTCAAAGATTGAACTTTGCGTGTTGCTATAGCCAACTGATCCATGGTGACGGCCAGTTGTCTTTGAGTTTCGTCATAGTGAGCTTGCAATTCCTAGAAACAAAATAATTAGGATTTTATGCCGATCAACTCGATAAAGTAAACTCACAGTTAGTTGAAGAGATTGTTTCTTGACAGTTTGTTGAAGTTGAAGGTTGTTCTTGTTAGCAACATCCAATGATAGTTCAAGCTCGGTGATCTGTACTTGCAGCTTCTTCTTGATGCGGATAACTTCAGTCTTAAGCTTAGTTTCAGCTTCAGCTACCCTGGCATTCAACTGTTCAATTTCAATGCTGGTCTGCTTGCTGTAATAACACAGTTTAATGTGTTAATTTATTAACAATATATTAAAAAAATAGACCTATTATCCATAAAGAGATTTGCAGTTTTAAAATCTAAACCGACAATCTCATTCCTGATCCCTTCCAAAGGCTGTATAATTTTTTGTTCATCTAGATCATTAGTTTCGACTATTTTTTTACATGTTAACTTTTTCACTGATGTAGTAGTTTCATTGATGTGACACTCTTTCTTCTGAGAATCTTGGAATAAATTATGGTAAATTTCGCCCATCAGTTGGGTTTTGATTCCTCTCGCAGATCGGCCTCTCGTATTTTTGAATCCGTGCAAATAACCCATTTCACTCATTTTGAAGTACTTATTTGAAACTATCACAGCAAATGAAACCAAACAATTGAGCACTCCACCTTATTTGCTTGCATTCAAACGAATGAGGACCCTACTTAAGAGCAATTATTATCTATGTGGTGGTCTAAAATTAGCTGCATTTCTTGGGCCCTTATTGTGTTTTCAAAGCCAAGTTCATCAAGGACCTATTACTCCTGTATATTAATACATTTGTTCCCAATTGGCAGTATAACAATTGTGTCATTTAATTCTGACGATAATTTTAAGATATAAATTTGTTCTAAATTATTATCCATTGAAAAAGTTTAAGTTATAATTTTATATTATGGCTATTACTTTAGGTTATGAGCATCTTATTGTCAAAACAAAAATAGAATTAATTTCAGAAATTATCAGTCTTGATAGATAATTTACTTAATTTCTTTAGGTTTTACATTTTGTATGGTAATCATAAACGCATAACCTGTAATTTGGTCATTTTCTTCTGTCGGGCATTTCAGCATTTTGCTATCTTCAGTGCCAGGAAAGGCCAAAATGATCATTAATGACCAAATTACATGTATATCAGAATAAATGAAAATAATAGAATTTCTTGTTCTACTCACTTGGACCTTATTTCTCCTTGAAATAAATGCATGAAAAACATACCAAATAAAATATAATATAATGTGTGTAAAGGGAAAATAAATTAACAGTAAATTCTAGTTGTAAAATTAAAATAAACTTAACAGGACAATGAGTAAAATTACTTCCATGGATAATTGACTAAAAATTTGCATTAGTGCCAAAGTTTTTTTTTATCATAAAAATACATTTAGCCCTTGATAATTATTGTTTATGATCAAAGTGGTAAAGAACAATGGAACATCTTACTTGTGTTAAAGGAGAAATAGCGGCTGGCACAATGGAACTAATAGAGGGTGAAAAAGCATAATAAAAACTGGGAAATAAGCTTCTAGGACAAGGTAGATCGAGGACAATCCAAAGTTTCTGGAATGTTGGACAGAAGGAAATACAATAAGAAATAGAGGAGGGACCATACCTAAACACAATACCCTGGGACTTATCAAGTTATTCAAGCCCATTTTCAGAGCCTTATCTACAAAGGCTTAAGAAGAAATTGAAGAGAATAAAAATTACGATTTTAAATTGGTCAATCATTTACA
This sequence comes from Cimex hemipterus, assembly GCA_039619505.1. Lineage (NCBI taxonomy): Eukaryota > Metazoa > Arthropoda > Insecta > Hemiptera > Cimicidae > Cimex > Cimex hemipterus. Next base: position 447,083 of record CM077112.1, on the reverse strand, counting down.
ACTTTCTGTATGTCAGTGGAGATTTTTAGAAAAGTGGATTGTTGAAAATTAATTCTGGAGGTTAGTTTAGAGCATAATGGACTACTTTTTCATGTTTAACTATTGTTACTTTTTTCTTTTTTCCATGATTTGTTTGTTGATGTTAATTTCATCGTTAACTTAATGCTTTAGACTTAAGTAAAAATCCTTACCGAATTGTTTCAATTTCCTCATCTTTTTCAGTCAAGCGTTTTTCAGCTTCATGTCTGAACTGTCCAAATTCAGCAGAGAGGCGCATTACCCTCTGTTCCTCAGCTTTACGCCCCTAGAGAAAACAATCTATTAAATTAAAGTTTTTTAAAACATTTTTCTTATGTTTATTAAATTTTTAGCACTGCTAACATTCGAAGGTTTGTTTATTAACAATTTTTACTTACAGCCTCGGCTTCTTTGTAAGCAGCTGTGAGCTCTTCTCTTTCATTTTCCAACCTGCGAAGCTCGAGTTCAAGCTCGTGCAATCTACGGTTCATCTCACCCAAGGTGTTCTTGGCATCATGGAGATCATCTGACGGAAGTCAATTTTTTTTAGGAATTGAAATTTCCCTACGTTTTAAAGATTAGGACAAATTTACCTGCTAGTTTCTTGTTCTCCCTTGTGAGCGAGTCCTTCTGTTCCCTAGTCTTTTCAAGCTCATGGTTGACACGCTGCAACTCAGTGAGGCGGTTGCGCAAGTCTCTCTGGCATTGTTCAAAAGCAACCGTCGTCTCATCAAGACGAGTCTTAAGGTCAACGTTGACGCGCTCAACTTGCTCGACCCTCTTTGATAATTCCCTAGCAGTGGTGTTCGCCTAAAAAATAATCATTGTGGTTTAGTTTCAAACAGCATATATTCAAATTGTAAATTACCTTTTCGAGGTCGATGATAAGAACTTCAACCTCACTCTGAAGCCTAGATTTTTGCTTTTCAAGATTGTTAATCTTGACAACGAGGGTTTCAATGTGCTCTTCTTGTTCTTGAAGGCGGATGGTGTATTTCTTACTGTGAGAGAATTATTTTGTTTAAAAATATGCTATTTAAACATATTAAATGTGTTAGAGATTCCAAAAAAAGTAAATTATTTGAAAACCATGTCTTGATCGCAAGCATCTAATTCCCACATCATCAATTTTTTTATGCTGAGATCCATGCAATAGAAGATAAGAAAGACCTAAAGAGATTAAAAGATGTGTAGATCTATTTTCAGACTGCCAAGCAATCCGAAGGCTTTAGATTCCTCCAACTTCGACTCAAAGCTGATCTGGAAATATGCAACCTGGTGACTGGGAGTTTCACACGAAAGTATGAGAGGCAATATTTAGGTTGACAAACTAGCAAGTGAAGCAAATCGACATCCTCAATGTAAAAGCAGAACTGAATAAATAAATGGAGATGACAGTGGATGAATTCACCAGGTGCAAAACAATAAAAGAAATTTTTCAACTTCAACCAGAAAACAACAACCTCAGCAGGCAGGAATTAAGGAAAATAATTCTCCTTAACACTGGCAATTGCTTTTTAATCTGAATTAATTTTAATCTAATTTAAATCTAAAAATAGTAAACTGCTGAGACAGAAACCTTCTAATTTTGTGATGAAATAGCATATACAAAGGGTTATTTTTTTATGTAAATACAAAGCAGATCTCACCAATCAAATTTTTTTCTGGTTCATTTCAACTAATTTGATTAATCCGTTGTGTGTTGGAACTAAGAGAGTGCACTTTCTGGAATATGGACAGTATAAAAAATGGTCATTTCCGCAATCTTTTAGGTCACCGTGGAAGAAAGGACTTCACCAATGACCTGACAGAATTTGCAGTAATGTTCCTCTAAAGACTTATAATTTATTATAAATTTTTATTTATAAAATAAAGCCTACATATTTATCAGGTCATATGTTTATCATTTATGTTCTGATAATTATTTCCGATCAATTATTGCAATAAAGTTAATGATTTTAATTTAATTTTTATTTTTTAGTTTGAAATACTGCACGAGTGACCGTTGAGTTGTGATGGCTTAGTATAGCGATGACGCCGTTCTTTTCAAGCCTTTATTAAAACACGTATATTTTTTATTTGAAAGAAAAAGAAATTGAGACAATTATTCTCTCATATCAAACTTGGAACGAAATCGTTTTAGAATAGATCGTAAATTAAAATAAATTAATTGAGGACGGTTAATTACGAAATCTTCAATGAGGAATCATTAGTATTTTTATTATTGTTCTTTCTCACCGCAATTCTTCGACTTCTTCCTGACGTGCAGATGCCTCGGAATCGTATTTGGACTTCCAAGTCTGGCAGTCGCTGTTGGCCTTTACTAATTGCCTTTCGAGGTCAAGCCTGGCTTCGGCTTCTTCTTCGAGCTGAACTCGGACTGATTCCAGTTCGATTTCGACTTGGTGAAGAGCAGCCTCGAGTGAAGAACGCCTCTGTGAACACGTACTGACGTTAAACGAATGAGGTTCGCCGATCGTAAACGATCTCTTACCCTTTCATCGTCCTCCAATCGGCGGCGAGCATCTTCGAGCTGGGTGACAACCTGCGACTTAAGATAAGTGACGTTTTCGATGTTGACCTTCAAGTCCTGGACTTCTTTGGTCAACTCGATGTTCTCCTGTGAGAGACGTGTCTTGTGAGATGTGATGTCGACCACGGTGCGGTTGAGCTCTTCGATGCGAACGTTGAGTTCATGGACGGTCACCTCCAACTTCTCAACGTGCTTGACACTGAGTAACTAAACAGACAGTTAACAATTAATTTTTTGGAAATTATAACCTGTACATATGACAAATCCGACACTCAGGATAAATAGGAAACCCAGCAGTGTACATGATAAACTCGTTGCCGCATCTCACTCGGAAGCCAGTTAAGTAGGATTTCAGGATAAAATAATAAGGGTTAGGTAAAAATCATTTTTAGTTTATACAGGATGATTGTAAAAACTGAAGACTAGAAAGAGAAAATAGCAATAAACAATTAACAAGGACACTGCAATGCCACTACTTCTTGTTTTTTGATAAACTGTAGCAATTTTTATTCAGATGGAAGCTGTGTTTATGGTAAAACCTCTTATAGCTTATTTTATTGATTTAGCAAGAGTTTTTCCTTTCAAAAGTTACATACAATATTTTTTCTCAGTAGAATAGATCCCTTAACACAGATCTTTCATTTTTGATAACCATCATATTTTTTTAAAACTCGATATCAGGTTTATCAAATTTGACGAGTTAGCACTGATGATGACAAGGTTCAAACTAAAATAAAATTGTTTTGTATATGTAATGTCCTATTGTCCTAGCTCACGCTACGTTTAAAATATTATATATAATTTAATTATTGAACTATTTAATTTATGAGCTTACACTAGAACAATTCAATTTTGTGAATTACTGTTATGCGTTCCAACATTAGCTCAGCCAAAATAAAGTTTATTTATAGATAATTATTTAGAAACGTAAGATGCGATCTGGTGTGATATAGGTTTCAGAAAGACATTTTCTTTATCGTGTCAACGTTTCGAGCTTTATTCAGATCACATTCTGGGCTCAAAGTCATCTGTCTTTTTGCGTGTCGTGTTGAGAGTGCTCCTTGAATAACATTTTTTTTGGGGGGGGATTTTCAGTATGTTCCAAACTATGATTCCGTTCGAAAGTAATAAATATAATGATAATTTTCACACGACTCCAACGTTGTACCAAAATTTTCAATTTATTTATAGAGCTTCTTGTTTTCGGATTAAAAAAAAGATCAGTTGTCCCAATACTTTTGTCTCAAAGGAGAATTGTTTTTTTTTGTAGTTAGAAAGATATTTGTAAAATAGTTGACTAGAGAATAAAGAACCAAATTGGGATTTTTTAAAAGTATCACATTCTTCATTGTCTTCGATTTGCACAAAATTCTTAATTTTGGTTTTGAAAAGTTTGAATTTTCAAGGCAAAAAAGGGATCGTTTCAATAATTTTATACTCTACTGTTCCTATAAATATTTATTAAACGATAAAAATTAAAAATTTAATCTAAGAAAATAAGATTCATGACACCCCATAATAATAAAAAGTATATTGTATTTCTTAAAAATTTAACGGTATTTTTAGCTACTTACTCTCTCCTTGTTAGCGTTTTCCACTTGAGAAAGTAGTTCGTAAACTTCTTGTTGAAATTTAGCTTTTTCTTTCTCGGCCCTGAAACAATCGAAATCAGATCCATTAAAATTTTCATGCCTATTTGAATTTGATCGTTATTGGACAAGAATCCGTTATAAAAAAACAAAATATTTGTTATACGGAAACAAGATCTGAATGGAGTTGCACAAATATGGAGGTGTGACTCGCCGGGGGAGGAGGTGGAGATGGGCTCTGGCTTGGCAAGAGGCCCCAATTCCTTTTTAAAAATAGATCTCAGTGGCTTAGTTACACACTTCTTGGCAGAGTCGGTAACCCTCGACACAACTCGTTACCTGGTTTTGAAATGAAACTTAACGACAAAACAATATTTTTATTCTATTTTGAAGAATAAACTTGTCCCGAATAAATACGTGAAAAGCCGGATTTCTTTTCGGTACAGGTTGAAATCCTAAATCCAACGCTAAGAGATCTATCAATAGAAATAAAATATCCTGCTGTAAATTGTAATGTTAGAACGTTTGGAGTACTTGCGAAAAAAATATTTACAATCTTAAAGGTGTACTTATAAAAACAAACACGTATCACATATTTTTTTCATCAGAAAGTTGGAATTACTTTCCATTTGCAAATTTTCACAATTTCAGTAACTCATATAAATAGACGTATGAAAAAAAAACCCGGAAAATTTTAAATATATGGATCTAACACAAGTTTAAAAAAAACTGAAGTGTCAAAATAGTCAAAAGAATCTTAAAAGATGAATTCAGATCTTGTTTCATTACAAAAGCAGGCTAAATTTTATGATGGACTTAACTACCTGGCTTTAGCTTTTGAAACTTGATCGAGTTGTTCTTGGAAGTCGACTACAACTTCCTGGTGCTTTTTCCTTAGGAGGTGAGCAGTCTCCTCCGATTCAAGATGGACGTCTTCCAAAAGTTTCCTTAGCTTGGTCAATTCGGTGTCACGTTTCTTATTGACCTCGAACTGAAAATACAGACATTATTAAGTTGAGAAATTTGACGACGCTTAATCAAAGTTTCAAGTCCCAGATTACTTTTTTTCTAATAACATCGTAGAATCGAAATTAATTTTAAATCAATTCACCTGACTTTCAGCTCCGCCTTCGGCCTCTTCAAGTCTTTCTTGCAAGGTCATTACTTGTACGCTCAGGTCAGCTTTTTCTCTTTCGACCTGAATTATTAAATTAATCAATAAACAGTACAAATACTTATACTTAAAAATTGATTGAAATTGTCATTAGCAAGCTTTAAAAAAATTATCAGCAAAGGATGAATTTTATGTGATGAAGAACACCAATTTGAAAAAAAAAAAATAACAAAAAAACTATTGATTTGGATCAATTAATGTGAGTAACTATACATACTCCCAATAAAAAGTGTGTATGATGATTGGAAATCGTGAGATGTGGTCTGGTTTGATGCGATAAAAGTCAGTGTCAAGAGCGGGATTCGAACCCACGATCTTTGGCTAGATACGCCGCTGCTCTATCACTTGATCTATCGGTAGAACAGCGGCGTATCTAGCCGAAGATCTTGGGTTCGAATCCCGCTCGTGCCATGGACTTTTTTATCTCAACTAAAAAACCTTAATTAATTTAATTGGTCAAGCGGACCACGAAATTAGTGAATTTAAAGTTTCGATCTTTATTGAGATTATCTTCAGTGTGTATCATTTTAAAATGACATTAAACTTCATGAAGCCTCTCATACTTATAAAAAAAATCACTGGCATTTGAATTTTGAAATATTTAAATAACAAATTGTTTATAAAAACGATTCTAATTTGCAGTAGTAATATCGTATAATTTATTTTTGCCGATATGATCTAATAAAATTAAAAGAAGTTGAGTCCAATAAGTAGATTGTAGACCAATCTGGGGCTTTACGACTTATCAAGTCTATTTAAAAAGTAATAATTTTTTTTAAACATAAACTTTTGCGTATTTTACTTAATTCCCCCATTAAGACACAGTAGACTTTCGAAAATCTCAATAAATTTGATTTATATATATTTTTTAAATTTTAGAATTGTTCTCTTTTAAGCTCCCTAGTGGTATTTCGAGATATTTGTACAAAGCAGGAAATGCACTGGAATTCGAAAGGCGCATATAAATTTTCTCGGGTGTTCAACCAATCAAGCATTATCGGTCTCGATTGATATCCTGAGAAAGCCCATCTTTTATAGACCGCTTTAATGTCTTTATAGATGGAAAGTTTATCCAAGTTCGAAATAATTTTGCAATAAAGAGAAATTCGTGTTTTATTTTTGTGATGAAAAACATCAATGGTGGAGTCAAAAGTAAATAGTGATTTTGTATTTTTCGAAAATCCTAAAAGATAAAAGAAGTTCTAAAATTAAACGTGATTTGTTTTCCATTCTAAATGGAGGTGCAAATATTTCTTTTTCCCTTTAAGTGGGAATAAGGAATCTCGCTCTGTAAATAAAAGCGTAATCTCACAAAAAAGTTGACTTTTCAACTCGCTAAATTGTGGATCAGAAGAAGTCAGCATGTTTTGAGAGGGCTTTGTTGTTTTTTGATTACAGTTTGGAGCATAAATAATATTTTTATAAATCCTAACGAAAAGTATAGGAAAAAACACAAGAAATGAAGTACCACGTTGTACCCTTTGCTATTATTTCCGTTTCATTAGGTTTCGTGGTCCGCTTGATTAAATAAGTCTTTTCAATTAATTAACGTTTTGGTTGACATAAATAAGCCAGTGTCACAAGCAGGATTCGAACCCACGACCTTCCGCTAGATAGGCCGCTGATCTACCACTTGAGTATAGTGACTTGGATCCACTCGGGCACTAACTGCCCATCTCAACCCCACCTTTTGTATTTTCGCTCCTTTTTGCCATTTTTCAAATGTTATTACATACTTTTTCGTATCGTTGGATATCGCAGGGGAAAGGCTGATCATGAAGGGAATTTCATATGCTTTAAGAAGTATTAGCAATAACTCGTACAAGAGGACTTAAATTCCAAATATGCGTTGTATCGCAAGGACGTCAAACCACATTACAATACCTTTTACATATTATAATTAATTAAACATTCTATGGGCTGGGACGGGATTCGAACCCAGAAATCTTAAGATGGTAATACCAGCATTCCACTGGACCACTTCGTTTCATTTCATTCAATTCATCTGTCATTCCATTTATTAAAAATTCCTAAGAGGAGTTTGTAATATATATTTGTTAATAATCTTGTGTTCTTCACGTATTTTATCGATATAAAATTTACTGTTCCTGAAAAAAAAAACAAATAGTTTAAAATCTTTCTTTTTACCCATCGGCTGCTGCACTGATCCATGGAGATCTGGCGATAAATAATTTTTGTTTAGACGAAACAAACGTTTATTGTAATAAATTAGAAAATTAATCATGCCAGCAGTTTTAATTATAGGTACAATTAACCATTTTTGGCATCGATCTATAAGGCTATCAATTTTTTGACTGTAGTAATTTTGGCCTACTTTCTTGTTTGAACTTTGTAATAAATACATGAACTTCCAGGTTGAAAGTAAGATTTCGTATTTTATTAAATATCTTTCGTTAGTTCATTTATTAAATATTTGTAGTAATTTAATATATATAAATTCATCATATCGATAGATTAGATTTTTGGATTCTGATGAGCTTATTTATTTATTTATTCGACCTATTTAATACAAAAGTCTGGTTTTATTTCTACTGTGATATTACATATGAATGACAGTAAATAAATAAGTATACAACTATTTAAATTCTAAATAAAAAAGTACGAAACTTAAAAAAAATCCACCTAACGTATAAAACACAAATTAAAGGAGTTGCTTCCAAATAGTAGAGTAAAATTTACATTTTGAAAATTCACTAGTTTTCCTGGTCCTCTTGACTAATAAATATCATTCAATTAATTAAGGTTTTTACTTTAGAAAAAAATGGCATTTGAAAAATGGCCAAAAGGAGGGAAAATTCAAAAGGTGGGGTTGAGATGGGAAGTTAGTGTCCGAGGACAGTCGCGATAGCTCAAGTAGTAGAGCAGCGGCGTATCTAGCCAAAAGTCGTGGGTTCGAATCCCGCTCGTGACACTGACTTTTTATCTCAAGTAAAAAACCATAATTAATTGGAAGATTTTGGAAAACATTTTAACTGAACTGAAAGCTTATCGTTCAATTTAATAGACCAATATTTTAAACTACAAGCTGTATTAAGTCTTATTTTAGGCAACGCTAAGTTTAGTTTAGCACTATAGTCATTGTTTATAAATAAATTTTCAAAGTTATGCAAATTATACATAAAAAGTAAACAATGTCATTGACACGATTGACCGGACAAGGCAATCATTTTATGGTTTAAGGTTTTTCTTCCACCATTGCAGTATTTTACGGATGATTATTTTAATAATTAGATAGGTCTTTAAATGTAAAAGCCAATTGTTTTGTCATTGCAGAGACAAAGAAATTTGTAATAAAAACAGAACTTAATTAAGTAGGTATGTAAAAGATAATGTACAAAGGGCCTATAACTAATGCTTGAGGAACACTCTCGTTAATAATTAAGAAAAAATACCCAAAATAATTTTAAAAAACAACCTCCATGATATCACTCAGAATCAATAAAAATAGTTGAACAATCTGCTGCCAGATAATTTCAGTATAAATTCATTTGATAAACCTTTTTTCTTTCTTGTGTAATTTTCTCCTTTTAATATAAACACCGTGGGTTTGTAAATTTCGAACAACTTTCGTCTAAATGAAAATAATTTATTCGCCTACGCGGAAAAGTGAAATGAAACCGTCCCCAGGTGCTAAAAACAGAACGTCTATCCTTGCACCGTGAATCATGGCTTAAAAATAATAAGAGTTCTATTTTCTTTTTTAACGCCTCTCGTTGAATTTAACTCTATCCAATTTCACGCAAAATTCTTTGTGCCAAACAGATAAATTGTATCATACAATAAATTACAATTGAAATGTATGCATTTCACTATTCGTCAACTTGAGAAGAAAATTGATAAATAGTGAGCCAGTTTAGTTTACTAACAATTAAAAAACAATACATTTTTATCATAATAAATTCACAAGAGCTAATGGGGATTTTATGCAAGAAAATATGTAAGAAAGAATATAAAACATATTTATTTAAAGTATTTATATATTCTTTAGATATTTTCTGTACATTCTTTCGATGTTCATCACACAAGATTACAGATTTAGGTTGATACACGAATAAAATCTTAATAAGTCTTTAATATCCGAACAAAGGGAAAGGGCATGAAGTGATTTTTAGTGAGATTAATTATCGAAAGAGACTAAAAAGGCATGAGATTTTTTTTCAGAGGTGGAACTCTTTGGCGCGATGCCGAAATGATTAACGAAACAGCCATTAAAACTGATGGCATGAAAAATTCTTATCTAATTACATTAAAGACGTATTTTAAAGTTTTATCTATTGTTTTGCCGCGGTAACGATCGTTAGACAATTTATTAAAATAATGTTTTATACAGGAATGTACATTTTTATTCGTGTTATTATACAACTTTATTATTCATTTTTAATGCAATACTTTTTTAAGATTTAAACACATAGATTACCAGGTTTAGAGTTGGTTCAAATAATTTTTGAAAGTTGGAGAAGCACTTATAAAATTACCAACTCTTACGCTATTTACTTTATTACGTTATTTATATTCTCTATCAGAAAGTACGTTTCAAAATAAAACATCATCAACTCGATACTGCAAAAGGATTCGGCGTGTGACTCCGTGTGATTTAATTATTTCTATTAATTTTATTAATTATTTTTAATTATTTTTTTTGGATGCCCTTTTGTTCAATTTTGTAGAACAATGAAAGCTAAATAGTTGTAGTGATTAATTAAAAAAAAACCAATTGTGGAAAAATAATTTCTTTCTGTAAAAAAATATAAACAATTTTCAAAAAAAGTTTGTTGCTTTAATATGAAAAAACAAGCTAAAAATTACTAATTTTGGTTATTTGCCTCGATTAAATTATTTGTAGCGTATTAAGGAAAATGAAAAAAAAAAAAAAAAAGATCCGACGTAATAGGCCAAATTTTGAGAGAATGGGACCGAAAATGTCCCTTTATTGTCATTCTTTGAACAACTAAGCAGTTTCGAGAAATTGTTAAACTAGGTAAAATTTTACGATTTGATAGTTTAAACAAAATGACTTAAACGTTAAAATTTTGAAAAAATAAATAGGAGCATTGCTGCAGTCCGAAGAAAGATTTCCTTCCCATTAATTATTACAAACTTGTAACATTTTCACCCAAAAGAGATTAACGAGTAAAAAAATATATTGGTGAAAAATTATAAAGTACTCTATGTATTTTTACTATTCAACTTTGGCACAATATGCTGTATTTTTAAGTATATAAAATTTAATTGAACGATGGGCAAAGAGAAGGACTCAAAATTTTATTACTTATTACCATGAGAAGTTTACAATTTTTAAATAATAAAACGGCCCATGAATCCTCTCAAATGGTACGTTTCGGACTGACAACACCTGTCAGTATATTTACGCCTGACGTAAATAATGAAAAAATCAACTTTTCAAAAATAGGTTTGCGCTTTTATATTTTAATACGTATCTAATCTGTAAATGTACCTACAGAAAGAAGAGAACTTTCAACCCTCGCGAAAATTTGGCAGCCGGTCAAACACATTCCCAGGGATCATCGACTCACCAAGTTCGTTAACTTTAAGCACCCGAAAAACGCGAATTTCTTAAAAAAAACCGGTATGTATATTATCTAAATGTAAACAGACGTGTATTATTATATATTTAATAAATATGTTAGTTGCAAATTTGGGCAGAATATGAGTAAAAATTTTCAAATATTTATCATACTAAATTCACTGGTTTCGTGGTCTGCTTGACCAATTGATATCTTACAATGAATTAAGGTTCTTAGTTGAGATAAGAAAGTCCGTGCCACGATTCGGGATTCGAACCCAATCGATTGAAAAAATGGCAAAAAGGAGGGAAAATACAAAAGGTGGAGTTGAGATGGGAAGTTAGTGTCCGAGTGGATCGAGTGTTTGAGCAGCGGCATATCTAGCCGAAGATCGTGGGTTCGAATCCCGCTCGTGACACCGATTTTTTTTTGCCTCAACTAAAAGCCTTAATTAATCGTACTTATCATACATTTTTTAAAGAATTTTACGTATATAATTTATAGTGCAAATATTTTACAGAGTGTTAATTGTAATGTTAACAATAAATTACTTAAAAAGTTTTACTAATCGTGGTGAAAGTGTATAAAATGTATGTTTTAAAAATGGAAATATTTGTTTGGTTTTTGGGGTGAAGAACTTTTGCATTACTGCTTGTATGCAAAAAAATGTTTGCCCTATTTTCAGACAAAAATGTATACACTCAAACCAAATATAAAAAAAATACAAAAATTTAAATTTAGTTTGCTTGTGAAATTGGAAATTTTATTAGAAGTACGAATATTTAATGTCTAAGTTAACTGTTTTTTTTTCGTAAAAGATGGAGTGTCTGTAAATAGTCTTTTGGGGTCTCTTGGCAGGAAGAGTTCCTGGCAGCTCTCCCTACAAACATATTGGGATTTTTACATTTCTCACTTAAGACTTCTACCGACTTATTTCTAGAAATCCGTGTCATACGGCTATCCGGACGGATCCTCTCGCCAGCTCTGACCGATCAAAAACCACGAATTCGCTATTATTTTGAAAGATTATGTACTATTTTCGGTCATCCTGAACCCAGGGTTATGATTTTTTAATTACAGAACATCCTATCTGGCATGATACCCCCCTTTACAAATAGGCAATTCGGGCCAATGCCGCTTATTGTTATTTTTAGAATTAACGAATTATATTTTTTATAGTTTACTAAAATAAAAAATGTAGAAATTTTTTATATTAAATGTGAGTTCGAATGGGAAGCCTTTAAATTCTGTTAAATAAGTTTGAAAGCGGAACTCAAGAATTAAACTCACCCGCTGCCTGAGCTCTCGTTCGGCTTCCAGATCTTCCGCCAGAAGTCTGAGCTTATCCTAGAAATAACAGTTTCAAGGAACTTAGAAAAAAACCCTTCTCTTCTTATTTTTAAAAAATTGAAACATTTAATCCTTATGGGGTGAATCGAGAAGAAAAAAAATTACCTCGAGCCTCGTAAGGGCACTAAGGTCGGCAGTGTATTCGATGTTGACATCCGCTTGACCTCCGCCCGTCGTACGGTAGGTGTACTTGGAAGTTCTGTTCGTTGTCATCGGCATCTTGTCGCACTCTTGTAGCACTGTTTAAAATATTAAAATCAGTGAAGAAGTGCACGTATCGAACGGGTGGTTGCCAACACGGACGCTTCCAGATGGGATATTGTGATCCCGGGCTAGTTTCGACTATCTCTAGTCTGGTCGACGCAGGCGCACCCCCCACAAAACCGCCCCTGAATCATCTCTCATCAATGGATTCCAACCCACGCTTTTCTTATTTTGAATATTTTTAATTTCTCTTTTCCTGTAAAATTAGCTGGATGATATGTTCAGTAGCAGACGGTGCAAAAGGGAGAATGCAGCTGAACAAGAGAGGGTAGGCCGTCTCTCAGGCCTCTTTCAGGAGGCCTAATTTTTTAGGTCTATTTCTACTTTTATCACACCAGGGGAACAATTATGCTGTCATATTTCATAATTTCCCTGTTATTATAGGGTTCCACCTCAAACATCTTATGTCTTTGATGACTGTACATTTCTCTAGATCTTTGGATTCGCAATTCGGGACTCGATGTCCTGAACTATTTTCTAAGAGTTACAGACCATACAGCATGTGGTAAGGATGATAACAGGAGCAGCCAGATACGAACCATCTTGCATAGCGTTCTGGGTGGACAATTAATCGAGGATGTCATTAAAGTTTAATACCAAAGACTGCATGAATCTATTATCACCAATAGCAAAAATAGTAGCCGATTCCGATTATGTTGTTCGTTAGACCCCTATTTATTAGGTCGAAGCACGAAGTTGGAGTTATCAGCGTAGCTAGTTATCAAGCGATTGATGGTACTAAGGAAAGCAGGTAGTTAACGTGGAGCAGAAACAATAGTGAGTCTAATCTGCTCCCTGGAAATACTCCCCTCTCATTATGGGTAGCCGTTGCCAACATCCTTGGAGTTGTACGCTAAACCATTTCAGTACTTGATCTTTTACACGTCACTTACTCATAAGTTTCAATTAATTAAGATTTTTTGTTGAGATAAAAAAGTCAGTGTCTTGAGCGAGATTTGAACCCACGATCTTCGGCAGGATACGCCGCTGCTCTACCACTTGAGCTATTCAACTCAGAAACTAACTTCCAATCTACCCTACCATTTGATTTTTCCCTCCTTTTTGCCATTTTTCATTATCTCCATCTTCTATCTCAACTAAAAACCTTAATGAATTGAAAGATATTAATTGCTCACGCGGACAACGAAAACTAGTGAATTTATAAGAATATCAATACGTACGCGGTCAAATGCTTTTGAGAAATCCACGACTGTTTCAAGACCATAATCTTTCTCACACAGAGCAGAGAGTTGAGTTTATTAAATCAAACATTTTGTTGATTGCCCCCTTCCTTTCAGAAAGCCATTTTGGGTTTTGGATAGTGATCACATTTATGTCCAATACTTCTTGATCAATTTTCTTATTGACGGAGATAATCTCAGGTTTAAAAGCGTCAGGAAATTTGTGTTGAAAAGATTGAAGAGATCAGAGTCTTAGCAATATAAGACACGTATTCCTCAGTTAGAGACATTGGTAGTTCATGCAGAAGAGTCGCCGATTCGTGGATGGGAAAAAACGTGTACACACAGGATATAATCCAATTTTGCTCTGAAGGATTTTGCCAATCAGCTGGGTTCGCTTCGTCCTGTTGGATTTAATGCTTTTTAGTAAGGCTACGCTCAAGGATAATTTTTAACTTTGTCCTGCAAACTGCACTATCGTACGACACTACTATCAGTATTTCCTTTTATAAACTCTTACTGAAACGTACAAACTATCAATTCCACTTAACCACTTAGACATAAAAACTGCACTAATGAATACAAACACAAATGTTGACATAAAGAGATCAGAGGACAGGAGGACCAAAATGATCTGAAGTTCAACTTCATCATGCTGCACATCCCAGGAAAAAATCCTACTATTCCAGACTTATTTTTTGCCCTTTCACCCCTTGTGCTAGAATTAGGACGTTGCCCTTCTCTTATTGTCATCACTTCCTTCTGAAGGATTTTGCTCATCGATCGTGTTTATTTTGTCCTGTTGGCTTTTGTGCTTTTTAGTAAGACCTTAGTACGTTGTCAATCAGAAGATAATACATCCTCTTATAGACTGTTACTGATTCATTCAACTTAACCAATCTAATCTAAACCTTAATTAGGCCTATTAACATTACTAAAAAGAAGAAGCACAATCAGAGACTACTGAACCCTAACACGAAGTGTTAGGACGATCTGTAGGTCCATCACAGGCAGACTCAGGAAGCAAGCTCTTAATTCATGTCCTTCCCTTTGGGAGGGTTAGGCTTTTGTACTCTTTGATTTGATAAGCGCTTATAGAAAGCGGGGTTTGTGCTCCCCAGGCACTGCAGCCTTCTGGCTTATTGTACCTTCCTAGTTCCTTAGTTCAGTTCAATAGATCCTTCTCCTTAGAAGCCGCAGATCATTGACTGTCGCTGCTGCAATTTGACTCCCTAAGTTTTTCCGTACGTTAGATTAAATCTCCATTGAGCTGTTGCTTCGCATTCAACGATGATATGAGTGGCTGTTTCCTCCTCCTTATTACATAACCTGCAAATGGCATCATTGTTGTATAACCCATGTTGTGTAGATGTTTTCTCAGATGTCAGTGACCGGTTAGTAGGCCTACCACTCCTCTGAGTTTGGCTCTCTCCAATTGCCAGTCTCGGTGAGGGTTGTTTCACGGTAAGTTTACTACGTCTAGCATCGCTAGAGATTGTACACTTCTCCTTTTGTTTTGTTTGGATCCATTCTGCGATGGAGGATTCTATATTTGCCTTTGTTATCCCCAGTATAGGTTCAGGGTTTATGTCTTCCATATCCTCCTCTGGCCAGACTGTCTGTTTTCTCATTTCCCAAAATTCCCCTGACCCCTGGTAGCCAATTTATCATCAGGTTGTTATGTTTCTCCAGGTTTTGGAGATTTTGGATGCATTCACTGACTAGTTTTGATGTGATTTTTTTATTGTACATGCTGACGCTTTAATGGTTGCTTGGCTATCAAATCTTATAAGTATTTTTTGCAGGTGTGTGTAACCACTATTAAAATTCAGGGCATAATCATTGAAGAAGAATGGAATCGACAGACTGAAGTAAGGAACTAGGAATATAATAAGCCGGATGGTTTAGTGCTTGGGAACATTAACTCCACGTCCAAGTCTCCTTTCATCATCATCAACATTCCAAGGGGACAGGGTTCATTTTTAACCTGTGTATTATCAGAGATTAGACGTTTATACGTTTATATTTGAATCTTTCTGTGATTATAAAAAGCCAACTTAACAATTTACATAGATGTGACTTACGAAATTTAATTTTACTCAACAGGCCGGGCACTACCAGGAAGAAGAAAAAAGAAAGACTTTTCTCCTATAATGAAATGAGTTTTTAAGCATGGGCCTATGATAATTTTCGAGGGATATTTCTAGTTTTGTCTAACTGTATCTGTTATAGTAGTATCAAGGTTGATAAATTCTTTCTGATTTAATCAGTCATATTAATTATTTTTAGTCTTTCTACTTGCAGTTAATGATAGACGGTCATTAAATTTATATTTAATCATTCATATATTCCAACATACAGAATATTCTGCTTTTACTTTCATTTTTACTCAACCTTAAAAAAGCCTCACTTCGTACGCGTCAATTCGAGAATTTCAAGAGGCGAGTTTTAACGATACTAAATATAGAAAGGAGTGTTTGTTTCACGCTCCCGCGTTCGCTTGTGCGGTCTTCAAATGACATTTTCATCAGCAGGTGAATGGTGCCATCTCCAGTGGCGACCTAAAATAGCAAAGTGACAAACAGCTGCCCATAATGTCCGTACGAGTCATTAGCTATGGCAAACATCTTTCCTCGTTACTATTGAATCATTGCCCATTTCTGACAAAAAAAATCTACCTTAAAACAACAATCAACGGCTCTATTTTACTGTCTAACAATTTTGGATTGACTTGAACAGGTTGATACTGGCTAGGCTCTGGTACTGGTCAAACAGCGAACTAATAAATAATTTTATTGACAAAAACAACGTATTAATAAAAAATATATTAAAAAAATATTTTAGTCTCAAGCTAATTTGTGGGATTATAAAAAACAAAAGTACTGAAATTGGCGAGAAGTCGAAACTTGACAGACCTGTCAGAAACAGACGAAAATGCCGTAACTGCTGGTTCTCTATTAACCCGCAGACTACTGGGAAACCAAACTGTATTGGTACAGAAACTATAAATGAACGAAATAATTCCTGAAAGTCGTTGCATTTTTTTGTCGACGTTTCGTCCTTTATTCGGGTCATCTTCAGTGCATAAACTGCGGTGTTATTCTTGTGGTGGTCATATTGGTTTTGTTTTGAAAGCGTTGTGTCAAATAAAATAATATCAAATAACTAAGTAAATAAGAGCCGTAATACAGCATAAAACAAATTTAAACGAACAATGGCAACAAAAACAATTTTAATAGTGATGTAAAGGGGGCGTCGTGGTTTAGGCGTTGACGCGGCCCTCAACACTCTAAGGTGAAGGTCCCGGGTTCCAATCCAGTGGCCCTGCATTCGAACCCGACATACTCACAAATGGGTGGCGTTTTTGCAGGTAGAGTCTGAGGTATAGGAGTTCGCAATTGGGATGGGAACGTTGTTGAGGTATACTGATGGGAGTGTTTTCTTGTTTAGTATAAATATTATGTTCGTTGATATGAGTTTCGTTGATTTTGATTCTCCACCGACGGAGCCAGCATTCTAGGGTGTTTATATGATTTTGAAGATTATGGGAAGCAGTGACAGGATCTTTATCAGGAGAAAGGATTGCAGTATCATCGGCAAAGGTGAAGGTGTTAGTGTTAGGTTGTGTAGTTGGTCGGAGATGTAAATTATATAAAGAAAAGGCACGAGCACGCTGCCCTGTGGGACACCTGCAAGAATAGGATGCATAGGAGAAAATGAATTTTTGTGGGATGCTTGAGCTTCCACAGTAGCCTAGAGTGCCATACTCAGTCAAAAGCTTGGGTTTTAAATTGAACTCAGTTCTCTCAAAAAAGGTATTATTGGGTGGTTTGACCCCTTATCTCTGACACCAAATGGATATTTGGACGTTAAGCTCTCCGAGGAATAGGCCTACCGTATGGAAATGGGGCTTTGCCAAAGCAGTATTGTCAAATAGGATTCATCTAGTTCAAAACCCTCCGCTGTACTGCAAATTTGTATGTGGCCTTTCACCATGACTGACATACAGTACATTTTCCAAGCCATTATATGGACTTATAACCGATTATACTTATCCGGTCATCTCAATCCATTTTTCCCTCCATCCGGTAATCTCGGAAGAAGGACGTTTATTAATTTAGTGTAAAGTTTTATAAATAGAATACGTTTAATTAAACTTAATATTCATGGAAAATTATAACTACAAGAAAGAGTAAGCACTTTTGTCCGCGAAGGAGGACTTTGTGCCTGAGAGTCGCTCTCCGGCGCTCCTCAATTGTTTAGCAGGATAAAAGTTTTGATGCTGAACCTCGTACTCAAAGAGGTGGTCAGTAATGTTTTTAAATATGCACGGCTTTCCCCGTGTCCTGTAAGTGCCAACGTTGTTATACACAGGTATGTTATCTTTAACTGTATTCTTGAAGCCACTGTGGGGGACTTCGGATTGTAAGCCCCTCGTTGTAACAAGTCATTTTTTTCACATTTCGCCAGTCTTTTCTCTCATCATGTTATTGACATATATCAGTGGTTAAGAAGCTGAATATTTTTTCTTTCAGTTTCTATCACTCAGGTTTAGATTTTAAGTTCTACGTGGGAAAAATAAGGATGAAATAAAAAATAAAATAAAAAAACGTTTTATTTTCTATATCGCATTTTTTCACGACGCCAAAATTATGCCACTTACATGTAAAGTAATATGGTTCTAAAACCCCTGTAACCTTTCCTGATCAGACAATTATAAGGAAGCACAATATCACAGATATTTGGAAGGTAAAAAAAAATTAAGAGTTTGAAGAAGATTTTCCATATCGAATAAAAAAACATTTTTGGGATAAATAATATTTTTCGCGCCGATGTCCGGTGTTCCACTGAAAAATTCAAAAATAAAAACACCTCTAGGTTTTATAAAAATTCAGTGTTATCACCTTATTAAATTCATTTGAAATTTGAAAATTGCGATATTTGAAAATGGGAAAAAGGAGTGAAAATTCAAAAAGGGCGTTAGTGCCCGAGTGGATCGAGGTCACGATAGCTCAAGTGGTAGAGCAGTGGCGTATCTAGCCGAAGATCGTGGGTAGGAATCCCGTTGGTTACACTGATACACCCGACTTTTTTCAACTCAACTAAAAGCCTTAATTAATTGAAAGTTATCGCCTTATGTTAGAAAGGTGAATTTTTCTACTTTTATCCTACTTCAATAAGGTCCGTAGGATCATTTTTTCAGCAATACAATTATTTTACTTACTGAATTCAATTAAGAGCTATTTGAACCCTCAGGGTGCCGGTTCTTAAAAAAAAGTCCATTTGTAAGTATGTCGGGTTGGAATACCGGGCGGCTGGATTCGAACCCGGGACCTTTACCTTATAGCGATGAGTGCCGTGTCAACGCCTAAATCGTTGCGGCCACTGACGCCCGTATCAATTACTAAAACAGATTTAAAGAAGAAAGTTGTACAATACAGTATTTAAAAAACTTATTATATTTTTTATATTTTAATTTTTTTAAAATCGGAAATATATCCAATCCAAATTTTTTTACAAATAAATACATTTTTGTATGAATTTGTGAAAATATAAATTTACCAAAGAAAACCCTTTAAAAAATTTCATATGTAAAGGAAAAATTATAATTTGTATATAATAAATATTTTTTATAATATATACTTTTTTAAATAAATAATTTAAATTCTGTCTATTCAAAATTTATGATGATTGTTAAACAAAAAATATTGCTCAAGGTCTATAGAACTTGACTGTTTGGATTAGTTTTGTACACGGCTTACAAAATCATTTACCGAAAATGAGTTAAGTATATTTAGATCTCTCACTTAGATAGTGAGTCAAGGTTTAAGTGCTTATAAAAAACTTTTAGTTATAATTTATGTAAACAAACATAGTCCGGCTTTGATTTTATTGTAATAAAAAAAAATTCCCGTGAAATTTAAATTTAGAAAGCCCTTTAAATGCTAATGATTCGATTTGAACGGGACTTTACGTGAGAAGAGTAGACGAGGTATGATGTGAATTTGTCACCTGGAGGATCGAGAATAGCAAATAGTGGCTATAGTGGGGGTGGTGTTCTATTTAGGAGTAGAGTGGCTGGCTAGGGTTACCTCTAAGCCTTTTATAGGCCATCTACTCCCTCTAGGGAACTCCTCTACAACTAACCCTATTCAAGGACTTTAAACGACCTTCACCTCCTTCAAAATATGAGCTATGTTCACCAGGATCCTTTGAAACGTGAAGAATCCTGGAATTAAGCGTCCCAGAGGTACTTATTTTGATGAAACAGCGAAAAAAAATGTAGGAAATAATATTGCCATTTTGGCTTTAACTAGTTTCTTACTTATTTTGTTGGATATTTCATTCCCTAGGATGGAGGTCGTACTGGCACTCTATCAGAATGCATTTACAATTTAAATTTCAAAATTTTATTTGTAAGAAGTCATTGGGAATCCTTTTAAAACGACAAAAATATAAATTGGCCGTTAGTATGTTTTCATTATTGAAATATAATTTAATAAGTTCCTATTTTTACCTCTCTCTTTTTCTCTCTCTCAGACTTTTTCTCTAGCTCTCATTTTCTCTTTCACTTACTTTTTTCTCACGCTATTTTTTCCTTTGTTTGTACTTTCTCACACTTTTTCTGTCCATCTGTCTCTCCGTCACTTGCTCTCTTTTTCTAACACTATTTCTTTCTCTTTTTTACCCTCTTTCTTTTTCTGGCTTACTCTCTCTTTCTCTCACTTCTTGTGTTTCTTTCTCTCTCCCGTGTTTTTTGCCCATTTGCTCTTTTTCCTCACCCTTTCTTTCTCTATCACTTGCTCTCTCTTTCTCCCACTCTTTGTTTTTCTCTTTCCCTTTCTTTCTCACTTGCTCTCTTTCTTTTTCTCTCTCCCCCTCACTTTATCTTTATCTCTCACTTTCTCTTTCACTTAATTTTTCTCACGCTATTTTTCTTTTCCCTTCATTTGTACTCTCTTTCTTACACTTTCCCTTTCTTTTTCTTGCCGTCTTCCTCTCTATCACATGCTCTCTTTTTCTAACACTATTACTTTCTGTCTTTCACACTCGTACTCCCCCCTCTCTCTCTAATTAATTGTAACGAAAGTTGTTCGCGAGATTTTTTAAAATAAAATTGTATTTATTTATTTTTTTCTCTTACTACTCTCTCTCCCTCTTTCTTTCCATTGAAATTAAAAAGTGATTTTTTGAATAATTAATTTATAAGTGGATTCAATTCGCAATTAATCTCTGTTTATTTTAAATCTTAACTATATTTCTTTAAATTGTTACATACGTTCACTGTCCGTTTGTTTTCCATGTGTGCCATGATAAGCAAACAATGTGCGGTTCATGGGGTGAATTGTGCAGCGGTTTTTTTGCAAGGATGTACCATGTCTACAAGAAGCATGTGGGGAAGAGGGCTTAGAGTAATTTAGTTGATGATAAAGCGTTGTAAGACACCAGACAAAAAAAGGTTGATCAAGACTGAAGCCTGTAAAAAGTATGGTATACATCGCTATACTTTACCCTACATTCAATGCCTGCAACGATTTACCTGCTGTGAAGAAGACTGGGAGACAGTCAAACAAACGTAAAAGCACAGAAAAAACGTTCTTGCTCTGTTATCGTAGACTTGATTAAATAAAAATATGAAGTATTATCTCAACTTCCTTTCATTTTGTGGATATGTGTGATGTGTTGAGAGTGCCCACACGACACGCGAGAATGACACAAATACGCAGAAAACAAACGCTTTGAGCCCTGAAAATGATCTCAATAAAGATCGAAACGTTGGCGCGATAAAGAAAATGTTTTTCTGAAACCTACATCACAACAGACCGCATCTCACGATTTCTGAATAATTTGAAACTTAATTTTTATAAAACCCAGAGGTGTTAAATAATAAATGAAATGATAAATAATGAATGATAGATAATATTAGAACTTTTAAATGGAACAGCGGACATTTCGAAAAAAAATTATCCAGCCAAAAATCCCCTATGAAAATTCGTATTTAAGCACTTAATCTTTACAACTTTTTGCCTTCCAAATGCCTGCGATTTTTGCCGGAAATCAGAAATGTAATTGTAACATATAAACGAATGATAAACAGGAAAGTTTAAAGGGGTATTAACTACACGTAATTGGAATAATTATGGCTTTCGTGAATAATAGAAAATAGGAAACATAAAATAAAACCATTATATTTAGTGGTGTGATCGCTCAAATTACTTCTTTCAAATAATGATGTTTTGTATGTAAGGTCTTGGTCAAAATGAAAAACTTAGTATCACGAGCGGGATTTCAACCCACGAAGCCAAAGGTCTATATAACTATATACCATTTGTCGCCAGGAATCAAATAGATTACACGAATTTGAAAAATGGTAAAAAGAAGGGAAAATTCAAAAGGTGAGTTTGAGATGGGAAGTTAGTGTCCGAGTGGACAGTCGCGATAGCTCCAGCGGAAGAGCAGTGGTGTATCTATCAAAAGGTCCGTGGTTCGAATCCCGCACGTGACACTAGCTTTTTCATTTCAACCAAGACCTTACATGGAAAGAATAATTAATTGAATAAAATAAAACGTTATAAGTATTTTTGTCGATTTCATTTTTATTTTTAAATTTAAAATAAACTTCGTTGACAAAAGTTGAAAGGAGAAATATTCATCTTAACGTTGGTTTTATGAGTTTTTAAGTAGAACACTGGACATCGTCAGGAAAGAATTTTGTATCCAGTCAAAAAATGTTTGTATTTTAAAAATTCCTATTTAAATGCTTAGAAGTACTAAAAACCAATCGATGTTTTGTCAGAATGTGTTGTTCATAAATTTGTTAAAATTCAAATGACTTCGTTTTAGTATCTTTTTACATATCTAATATCATTTTATACAATCCTGCATATGATTTTCATATTTTTTGTTCAAAAATTACTCGACTCGTACATAACAATTTAGAAACACAAGAGAAAAAATGAAGAACGCCATCAAAAAATATATAAATTACTTGAAATATTTTTTACTCGGCTCCTAGGGCCCGTTGGCAAGAAGAACGCTGGGACGCGGGCCAAATATTTTACGATCTAATATCACCAAAAAAAGTTTATTGGAATCAGTGATCGCACGTACCCTCCCTTATAGAAGGAATTTGAAAATTCTAAAAAAAATACGCGAATTTTATCTATGTACGGAACAAGTGAAATGATGTGTCGAGTAAGTCAACATTCTACCCAGTGGCAACTTCGGAAAATCAAAGTTCAACACGATTAAAACATTTTAATTTTAATTTTGGATATGTACATAACCGGATTAAAAATCGATGCGATTTACACCAATGAATATTTAGGAACAAATATATGCGATTCTGTTTGTAATTTAATGATTTGGTATATTTTTCACCAATTTTATACATATTCAATGTCTGTTTTTGTATTTCTTTTTGAACAAGACATTTTGATGACTTTATCTTATTAAAATTTATTCTGAACACCATAAGAAAATGGCATAATGTAGAGAATTTTCGCAAGTTTATGCTGCATACTAAGTACAAATATTTTTAAGAATGAGATATCCAGGTTTTCACCTAGGACAACTAAATTAACATTTGCCTCCAGAAAAGAGGGTATTACAATTTTATATAGTTTCAATAGTTCCCTGAGGTGTTGGTTAATATAAAAAAGTCAGTGTCACAAGAGGGATTCGAACCCACGACGTCAATACGCCGCTGCTCTACCAATTGGGCTATCGTGACTTCGAACCACTCGGACACTAACTTCTCACCTGAACCCCATCTTTTTAATTTCCCCTCCTTTTTGCCATTTTCCAAATGTCCTGTAATCTATTCGATTCTCGTCGACAAATAATATATAGCTACATAATTTATTTGAACAGAACATAAATATTGAAAGTTAAAGAGTTAAGTTGATTTCCGGTTCACGTTCATTCGGTGGCGACGCCCCGGAATCCTCATTCCAGAAAGTCACCGGAAATAGGCTTGCCAGAGATGATAAATGAGATGATGTTAAAAAAATACTGACGTTAATTCCCTCTCTCAAATTATCTGCGGAGTTCGATTTATTATCAGTATTTATACAAAATATGATAACAAACGACACACCAGCGGCCTTTCTGGAACTGTGAGAACAGATCATGAAAGGCCGACCTTTCATTAAATATCCAAGGCTCTGGTAATTCCCAGATTTTGAAAGTGAACAGTACAACAATGCTATTATAATAATGATTCTATTAATTTATAACGTGTAAACCTCTCAAATCCACAATACGTATCTGTACTAATCTATGTTTAAGCCTTCTTTGATTATGGAGCCGAGCTAAAAAAATTTTGTATAGTCTAAATTTTATAAACAACCTTTCTAGATATTTAATTCCTGTTTTCTTCCCTGTTGTATTAGATATTTTTTACTTTGGATGAAACAATAAGATTTTTCATATATAAAATATCTTTTTTTGGCACAACAAAAAATTTCATTAGAGATTAATCAGTGAGTCCCATTCCGCAGGAGACGCTGACACGGAAGTTATCACTGTAAGGTAAAGGTCCCGGGTTCGAATCCAGCGGTCCTGCATTCGAACCACATGACATATTTCTAGTTATGAATGTGATGTATTTCGGTGTAGATTCGTGAAGTTTTTGGTAAAGCTGTCAACCAAAATCACCACCATGTTCTAGTTGATAAAATCATATTTTATTTTAATGTGTTGAAAGGTAGGAGAAAGAAAAATCGCATTGGAATTTCATCTTATGGTTAAAGGAGTGATGACTCTTTAATTTGGGGTCGTTTTTTATCATACTGTTCTGACGATTCATACCATTCATTTTTCTTTCTTTTTATTTGACTGTTTCGACTTCCCACAATATATCCTCTTCAGGACATATGCCATAAATGTCACCAACAGCTCACGAGAAAGTAACAAAACCTGTAAAATCACAATAAAAAGAGATACTTTTTGAGGCAAGACGTGGATTGGGCGTGAAATAATAATTTAAATTTATCCAAATGCGAAAGGGTAAGGTAATGGAAGTACTGGATTCGCCTAACGGTATGACTCACACGCTAAACTTATACACGTAGCGAGCTGTCATATGCTGCACTGAAATAGTGATCTTTTGCCAATTTTCCTTTAGACTATTTTCACCGAAAAAAACAAAAACAAGAAGATTACTCCAAATTTAGCCTCGTACAAAATTGATTTAAAATACAATTTTGCCGTTGTCTTTTCAAATAAAGTGTCTGAGAATGATGAAGATGAACATAAAGACACTGATTATTTGACTATTGAGTGACCGGTTGTTTCATAATTTGCTGAATTCGTGAGGAGCGGCCAATAATAAATAGTTTGAAAAACACTTGTTTCATGTTTTTGCCTTCGTTTCGACCTTTATTTGGGTCATCATCAGGGTCTGAGTGAATTACGAAAGACATATTGTTGGAAAATACAGCAGTAGATATAAACTTTGAACCAAGGATTTCATACTCACATAAAAGTGTCGTAGTATTCTTCTGGTGTGATATTGGTGAAGTTAACCACACCGACATGACATCCCAAGAATACTTCGAAATACGAGCTCCTCACGATCAACAAGTTTAGTTTCTTGACACTGAAGCAAACATCCTTCTTATACTTGAAAGTACTTCTTTCAAATAATTAATCCTTTTTATGTAAGTATTTGGTTGAAATGAAAAAGCCAGTGCCACGAGCGGGATTCGAACCGATGACCTTCGGCTCAATACGCAGCTGCTCTACCACTTAAGCTATCATGACTTCAACTTTATCAACCAATACCTTACACAAAGATTAATTAATTGAAAGATGAATGAATCGGACCAAGAAATCGAACGCATTTGTAAAAATCATAAAATTTTAAACACATAAAGTAATGGCTTAAACGAAATACAATACTCAAAAAACGATATAATTGAATTCGACAAAGCATAGGAAGACCCGGCCGCTGTTAATTAAACAGAGATTTACGATTTGGCTGATTGAGGCCAGTATAAATTTACTTTGACTAAAGACGGATTTAACTCTGAAACGGCTGAAAATATTATAAAATTAATATTTCTTTCAAATTGGGCTAATGCCTGATTTTTAATGATAAAAATTACAGATTTGCCCCTATTTTCTGGGAATCATGCGACTTACAAGCTGTAAATTAGCAAAGTCATCACAATGTCTATAATACAATGCAAATATTAATTAATCTGCCAGATACTTGTATAATTGAGATAAAACAGTCAGTCACAAGCGTACTATGCGATCGACGTGTGGATGGACACAGTTGCATCGGCGTTGCATGTGCCTTCAAAGATCCGCCATGAACAACAACCAACACTGTGCGACTATACATTGGAATTCCCGCCCACACCGTTGAGCTACGTTGACAAGGTTAACTCTGGGAAAAATTAGAAGCTTCGTACCTTTCGTTTCGCCTTCTCTACACTCTTTCACACCCATCTGGAGAAAGTACAGCAACTCTACATTCATTGGTGAAAGAAGACCAATCGTCCAAAGACCAATGGCTGGGTTCTCGAGCAAATTGGAGCCGTGCTACTCTGTGTGGTCTGGTCGATTCTGCCCTCTTACGGAAAAGCCATCAGCCGATACTGATATAATCTTCTTGGAGCAGTGTGTTCAAAAACTTGGACACTCCAACTTCCTGGAGATGACGAATCGCTCGAACAACCGTAAGGTGCCGGTTTTCCAAATTCTCAAAGTAAAAAAAACGGTCATCCTGTGGTTCAGTTCTCCCAAGACGACCAGAACCGGGCCTCCTATGGTAGAGAATTTTGATGGCAAAAGCTTCATACCTCATGAAATGTCCATCATCAATTATTGCCACCCATGTGGTGTTTTTTAGAAATGTGAATAACATTCGTTCCGATGTTGCTCAATTTGCAAGTCGATGAGCATCAAGTAACGCAGGACTAGCTGCCACACTTAAAAATTTTTACCCAGCATAATTTCCTGAAGTAGATAAGCACCAAGTACCGCAGGATTAGCTGCCATACTTGAAAACCTTTACCCAGCATAATTTCCTGAAGTCGACGAGCATCAAGTACCATACAGGCAACAGTTTCAGCACTAAGTTGCATTTTTAAGTTTAAAAATTGAAATTAAGCCAATGATGATGAGAACTAAACAGTTTACTGCTTGAAAATTCAAATGATACTGAATAAACAATTTAAATTCCGTAAAGAGAAAACATTGAAAAATCCTTTAACCTTATTTTGGATTAAGGATTAAATGTCTTTTCTTCTAATTGATACTACCCATTTAAAACAAAGAATAACCAAATAGTTATTGATAAAAATAATGAAACAAATTAAAAGCAGAAAATTCTTTTATGGAGAAAATAAATCAAAAATTGGGTGAAATTTTTTGCCTGCTAGTATGTAGGTCTATACATGCTTGATGTATCTTTTTTCCAAAATAAAAATGTTAAGCTTTTACTAAAACGAACGTTTTTGTTAATGTAAATACATTGTTCTTTTTATTTTGTTTTAAATTTATTTATATTTATTTTTCTTTCTGTTTTAAATACATTTTTTGTAACGTGACTGTTTCAGTGGAAGACCACCTTCACGATATTATCATTTGTTTCGGCGTTACGCAATGCTAATCAAAACGTTTTCACGAGCCAAGTCGGAGAATGCTAAGTTGACATTACCATCCAGAAGTAGAAACCGACTAAGATGTGAGTCTTTTGGCCTATAAATATCCCCGGGGGGGTTTATCGTCCGAGTGGGAGGGCGAATGAGCACAGCGCGCAAACGGAAAATGACACTTCTTTCACACTTCAGCCCAATTGTTAAATAAAATTTGTCAGTGAAAATGTTTAAAATTAAAAAAAATTATAGGAGAATAGATGAAAAATTAGTTGTCCAAAGAATTATCTCTTTTTGGTTTGGTTTTTTCATGATATTTTAATTTTACAAAAAAAATATAGATTGGAAGTTCAAGCAGGAAGTGCAAGTAGGAAAACTTAACTATCCAAAAAACCCGCTTTAACATCGTTCCAACCTAATTCATAAGCGCACCCCCTCGTAAATATTTACACGAAGATTAAAAATTGATAAAATCATAACACAGTACAAGTTATTTTGAGATCAACGACCCGGTGTTGGATGGATGAGTTCGCTGAGAGACGGTTTAAAGTTGCCCCTAGCAAAATATTTTGAAATGTAAAAAAAAATCTTGGATCATAACAGGAATCTCGTTTTCTCGTTTTAGTTCATGTCTTATAAATAACTCAAGTGTGGCAATATCTTTGTTGTCAGAATATATATATATATATATATATAT
>CM077112.1:368150-409121 GCA_039619505.1 Cimex hemipterus | reverse complement strand
GAGAGAGAGAGAGAGAGAGAGAGAGAGAGAGAGAGAGAGAGAGAGAGAGAGAGAAAGAGAGAGGTATATAGATAAATAAAGGGAAATAGAGTGGGAGAATGTTGCATTAGGGCGAAGGAAAATCATTCTTAAGCAATGTAGACATGGGAGAAAATCGGTACTTAAGATAAGAAAACCATTAACAGAGCTATGGTAAAATCCACGAAAGTTTATTAAGTGCAAGACGACTAATCCCTACGACTGCAAAGAGGAAAAGAGTTGAGTTAGGTTAGGTAAGGAATGGTCAGGTTAGGAAGGGTTAGGGATAGGTTAGTTTAGGGATTGGTTAGGCTAGGTAGATTTTAGGTTAGGGTTAGAATTAAGTTAAATATTCGCGATTTAATATTCTTTCACGAAGCTTCTCAGCGCCGTTTCCCACTGAATACGACCCTCTCGAGTCACTCATAAGACACAAAATCACTAGAAAAGGACAAATATTTTTTAGTTTCCAACATCGTCTAGAAACAATTTCCTACAAATTTCGCAATCAATGGATCGAAAGTACGGCTCAAACAGAATAGCCTTACGTTTTACAACGTAAAAAAGCATTATAAATCTAAAACAGAAAAGCTAAACAAAAATAATTCGTCTCTCTTGTATGTATGGTACCTTCTGAAAACAGCAAAAGAATTTTTTAATTATATTAAGAAATTAAAAACACTATAATTAACTTAAGGAATTTGCAAATGTAAATGTATGCTACCTTCTGAAAATAACAAAATAATTTTTTAAATATGTTAAGAACTTGTTATTATAGCAGTATTTGAAAGTAAAGGTTATGCTAAAAATGACGTATAATTTTTTTTTATAGGTTGAATTAACATATAATACACTCCCTGTATATGATATTTACTCACTAGCAATTCCCAGTTTATAATAAAACATGGAAAATTTTCTTACTTAATAATCATTGTTTTTATGAAAAAATGCGTGCATAATTTAAAGCTAGATTTTAAGAGTTTTTACGCTGATTGCAGTTTTTAAACTCATAATTATTTTTTTTACGATCTGAAATGAGATCGAGCTTTCACCGAACGGACTGTCTCTTGTTGCAACAAAGGCCTTGGTGGATAAATGTTGTTTGCCGGAACGAAACTCATACCGAAAGATTTCATTTTCACCAGAAGGATTTTAACGTTTTTGAACAGAATAACGATTGTTTCCATTTCATTTTAGCCATTTTTTTTGTATAATGCATTGTTTGTAGAACCATATGAAATATTTTCAAACAAGAATTTTGTGGACATGTAGCAATCACAACTTGATGATAGACTTCGTCCATTCTACTAGCCTAATCTCACAAATTCAATATGGCGGAAGCCATAATTTTTAACATTGTAAGAAGAAAGTCCTGATAAAGGGAATACATTCCTCGAAGTAGGACTGTAATGGTTTTTCTTTATTTCAAATTTGCCTAGTTTCTTAATTATTTGCAGTAATACATTAATAATGAATAATCTATGTAACATAACCTCTCTATGTCCTACTCTCTTTTCCTAACCTAACCATAACGCTATTAACATTACCTATCCTTTCCATAACCTAATTTAACCCATCCCTATCAAACCCATAAGTTTTTAATGGTATTTAATTTGATTTATTAAAATATCTTAATTATTACTTTTTAAAGAATAATAAGTAATTTCAAAGAAAATGAAGTGGAAACATTATCATTAATGCATTAACGAGCAGGACGTAAGCCGACGACTTTTCGATAAATATTCCGAAGCTCTTTCATTGAGCTATTGTGACGTTTGTTCCCTGATGACATCAACAATGGAGTATTTATCCAAAACTCGTGGGTTCTGTGACATTGTTTCATCTCAACTAACTTCTCATTTCTACCCGACCTAACCTAATATAACTTAACTTTTTTCTCTTTGAAGTCATTAAGATTAATTAAGATAAGATTAAGATAAATTAATGCTTGAAATTGCTTAAAAAACATATAAAATTATTCTCAGGAGTATGGTATCGCGGGTGTTAATTTTTCAGGATAAATACATCCCTAACCTAACCCTATTTAGCCTAACATTCAAACATTTAACCTAACCAGGCCCTGGCGCATTTCCAGTTACGCTAAAATGGTTAAATAAAAAATGTATCTTGTCCGAAAACATATGCATGTTAATGTTTTTCATTCATTATTAAATATTATATATTTGTTAAATGTAAAAAGCTGCAAAGTGACCCAAAAAAATTTCCGTCATTATCGAGGGTTAATTACAAAATTTTTCTTGTTAAAATTAGTTAAAAAGACTACATCTATCGTAATTATGTCTGTTTCTTCTTTTAAAAAGATTGCTTAACATGGATACGAACAGGGGCTTAACTACTTCATAATGGCTAGAAACTCATAGAAATTACGATTATACGATATTTCACGAACTTTAACGAGTAATCGATATTTTTTGATGAAATTGTTTTTTGAATTTACTATCGATTAATAAGGTGACAAATAAATAATTTGGTGATTGGTCGAAGAAATTTTGCCTTGCCAAAAACTGCGTTCGAAAATAGGTTCCAAAAAAAACTTTCAAAAAATTTACATCCATGACATGGAATAGTAAACTCCTCATCCCGCAATCCTGGAAAGTTGTATGAAATTATTATATCCATTCTCCTCCTCCTTATGTAATATATATATATGGCGTCTGGGAGTGATGGATCTATAATTTAGTCATTTCCCATCATTTGTAACTACCACAGTCTATATCTTTCAATTAACTAAGATTTTTAGTTGAGTAAAGAAAAAGTCAATGTGACGAGCGGGATTCAAACCCACGACCTTCCGCTAGATACGCCGCTTCTCTACCACGTGAGCTATCGGGACTTCGATCCGCTGGGACACTAACTTCCATCTCAACCCCAAAGAATCAAATAAATTACGCGACATTTGAAAAATGGCAAAAAAGGAGGGATAATTCAAAAGGTGGGGGGTGGGTTCGAAACTCGCTTGTGACATTGACGTTTTTATGTCAATTAAAAACCTTAATTAATTGAAAGATATTAATTGATAAAGTGGACCTCGAAAACTAGTTAATTATCAATATTATTATCAACATCTTCAGTAATGTTCTTTCACATAGTTCAGATTTAACACAAAATTGATGTTTTATGGGATCAAGTTAAGTCGAGAAGGAAACTGGAATATCGAGGTTAGGTAACGACATTTCACTTTCGTTGATATTCCAATATTCATACTGTAAATTGCGACAGACAATTACATTCTTAAATATTAAGCAAGGTTCGATTTTGTATTGTCGAATTAAGTGAAAACGTATTTTATGGGAAGCGGTTGAGGCAGGGTTTGGGTTTCGTCCACAGGAACTTGTACAAACCGAGCTTACTATCTGGGACGCAGAGTGCCGTTACGAAACTTTTGATACACCTCTCATTGAGGAAACGTTTCCAAACACTCCTGTGCATTTAACCTTTTCGATCGGATTTTACAGATTCGTTTGCAAAACCTTTTACTTTCGAGAAAATGGACGAGGTCGAGTAAAACTAAGCCGATTGTCGGACAGTGACATAAGAATGTTTGAAGGTTTTAAGGAAAAACATTCACCATCACATTACATATTTCATTCATTAATTTAAAAAAAAAAAAAAACCACCACAGAGATGTCGAAAATCAGAAAACGCACTAATAGGTCAAAACAGCTAGGACGAGTAGAATAAAAAGAATAAAAAACATCGATTCAAAAAATATTTTATTTTATTTAGAACCTAGGTCTAAAGTTAACCCTTCACAAAAATAAAAACTTTTACGCTATGCCAGGTATACCCATCATTTCGTCTCGTTCATGGTTTAATAATAATTTTACAATTATGTTCTATTTTCGATCTTTTTAAACTGGGTTAAAACCCACAACTCTTAGCATTTGTTATCGTTTAAATTACTTTTTCTAGAGAAATGGAAAATCACTCTTGGCATCTGATAAGGGGCCAATTTAAATGAACTTATAATCAACATTTCTTGTTTTGTGGTCCGCTTGCCCAATTGATATATTTCACCTAAGGTTTTTAGTCAAGCTGAAAAATGGCAAAAAGGAAAGAAAATTCAAAAGATGGGGATTGAGATGGGAAGTTTGTGTCCGATTGGACCGAAGTCACGATAGCTCAAGTGATAGAGCAGCGGCGTATCTAGCCGAAGATAGTAGGTTCGAATCCTGCCGGTGACACTGACTTTTTTATCTCGACTAAAAACCTTAATTAATTGTAATTATTTTATACTTTTATCCATTGATTGCGAATTTTATTTAATTAGTTTGACTCGGAAACTGATTATTTTATGATTTATGAGGCACCTAACCTAAAGTATCCCAATCTTACATAACCTAACCTAACCAAATTTAACTTATCCCATCCATGACGAGAAAATATTAACTGAAAAAATTGTTCCTCTTGATTAAGCTTGGGCGAATAATGTAAAGATTCTTCGTAAAATCTGAAATTTCTTGCCGCTTGGATTTTGTGTTTATCAGGCCTACTTCAACTACCAAGGTTCATTGTATTCATTGTATTTTTTATTTTATTTAAATGGTTTCGACGCTTATTTGAAGTCTGGTTGTACATCCTACAAGGCCTCCATGAGTACAATTAGCCGCTTATATATGAAACTATTTAACCGGATTTACATTTACATTAGTAATTCGAATGAGCGCCTTTGTTTCCTCCCTCTGGATAGGCGTTGGGAATGCTAAAAGATGTCTTTTGAAATAACGCGAAACGAAAAGTTACGAAGAGAAACACGACGTATAGAATTACCGGCATTAGACCTTCATTTTAATAAAATGGGAAAAAAAAGGAAGAGGATATTCTTTAAACAACAGGAAGTAATATTTAATTTATACTTCAATTGAAAAATTAACGCAAAAACTAACCTTTGGAATCAACAATTAATTGTTCTTTTTGTTTCTTGTGATTTTAATTAAGCCGTCTTTTTAAAAGAAGAAAGACGTATAATTAAATTATTACGAATATAATTTTT
This sequence comes from Cimex hemipterus, assembly GCA_039619505.1. Classification (NCBI taxonomy): domain Eukaryota; kingdom Metazoa; phylum Arthropoda; class Insecta; order Hemiptera; family Cimicidae; genus Cimex; species Cimex hemipterus. The sequence goes on along the minus strand of CM077112.1, from coordinate 404,089 downwards.
TTTAAAGATGTTGGAATATTAAATAAATGTAGTAACCCTGAGTGACATAAAAATAACTCGTTTGTAGTTTGTTATATTTTACAAAAGTAGTACTTTTAACAATAAAAATAAAACATTAGTATGGATATTAGGGTCAGGCATAGGTTATCTTACATACATAGTTTTATCAGTAAAACTGACTGAAGATGATCTAAATAAAGATCGAAACGTTGGAACGACAACAAAAAATGTTTTTCCGAAACCTGCATCCCACATTTTCTGAATATTTATCAGTAAAGCTGAGAAAATATGCGAATGCAAAGCACGAGTTTATGTTATTTTCGTATAGAATCTATACTCGAGTCGAGCAGCGCAAGATTTATAAACTGCAAGCTATGAATTTTTTTCATTGTTTAAGATAGAAATAATACTTTATTTTTAAAATACCACGTAGTAAAATATAATTTTAGTATTGTAAATATGACTTCGGAATCTTCTTATGATCTACCTTACACTTAATTCGATTAATTACCTTTATGTAAGGTATTGGCTGAAATGAAAAAGTTAGTGTCAAGAGCGGGATTCGAACCTACGACCTTCGGCATAATGCGTTGCCGCTATACTACTTGAGCTATCGTGACTTCACGTATTGAACCGAAGGTCGTGGGTTCGAATCCCGCTTGTGACACTAACTTTTTTTCATTTCAGCCAATACCTTGTATAAAGGTAATTAATTGAAAGAAGTTATTTGGCGAACCACTAATACAATGGACTTAGATTTAATTTTTTGTAAGACTTATGAGTTAATTTTATAATGAAATTAGTTAACAAATATTATCTAGGACTTTCTTTGAACTCGAGTTCAATTGATCAAATTAGATTTAATGACGTACATTCAACAGATTAAGCCGCCATTCTACTACTAATTCGGGTATTTAGAAAGTACGCAGTGAAATGTATTTCCTTTTTTTCCCTCGCTTTCACATTTCTTCTCTCCAGCTACCCACACATTAGTGGGTTCATACTTGCATAATGGAGCAACGGCAATCCCAAGACAAATCTCATACTACTTGGAGTTTTTGCACAGACAACAATTTTGAAATACGAGGAACAGGAATGCGCGACGGCCTACGACCCGACGTATGAGGGGATGAAAAATATAAGACAAATTTATTCTGGGATGGATCTATTGGTGGAATTGTGTGGAAAAATTGCAGATCCTGCCAACCGGTGTTAAAACCGTCCTTGCCGGTGTGCACATTTGCAGAACAATATATACATTAATTTTAGAATGTAGAGAAAGTGACATTTCACTATGACTTCCTACAATTGACACTGCTCATTTTTTTTTAAATACAAATCGGTACATAGCTGTTCGTGCGAAAAAAATTTATGTTAACAAGAAACAACAAGTAAAATGGGTGGAAATTAATTGTCTTTTTATACGAAATACTGTAATTTTAAATTGTTTCTTATGATACTCTGCATATAATGAAATGGTACCCATTTCATGCATATTTCCAATTTTTCTTTTAATTGATATAAATATTACCCCATTAAGGACATTATTTAAAATCAACATGTTATATTAAAAATAATAAATAAAATAATATTTCCATTGTACCCAAATAAATCAATTTCCTTGATAAAATGCAAAAATTATTTTTGTTTATCTTACCTATTTTGAGTTGTACGTGCTTAAGGTCTTTGCCAATCGACATATTCGGTTCTTTCAACAAGCGTCTTAGCTTATCTTAGAAAATCATTGAATCATGGATATATGACCTAACTCGCCTTAAGTATTTCTTTTCATTTTCTTAACTTAACCTAACCCTAACCCTGCATAACTTAACCTAACTCTACTTAACTTTTCATGGGTATTTAATGTTATTTATTAAATTATCTTTATTATTGCATTTAATAGAACACTAAATTATATCAAAGAAAGTTAAGATGAAAATTAGTGTCACGAGCGAGACTCCAACCCACAACTCTTCCATTAAGCTATTGTGACTTTTGTTTGATAGTTCGGGCAGTTATATGGTCCCATGATTGCGAATATTAACGGAAGTAGGGAATTTCGAAATAGTTTATCTGAAAGTCGTCGTTCCGTTACAGAAATGTTGCGTAATTTTCTCACTTAACCGAAGTATTCCTAACCTAATTCAACTTAGTTTACTTACTTTCATCTATTCAGTCCAATAATTTTTCTTTAAAAAAAGTACAGAATTCTTCTCAGGCGTATGGAATCGAGGTCTTCAAATCTCAGGAATGGTTTTTCAAGGTAGCCTATTTTTGCGTTTTCCATTGCGAATTTTATTTGAACTGTAAAAGGTATTTTAGATTGTCTTGAAAACCAACTTGTTTGAAATAAGTTCTGTTCTACGTATTTTGAGGTTAGATCTTGCCCCAATCGATTTGAGATGGTGGTGACATTTGTAACCTAATTCTAACCCTAATCCGTCCTAACCTAAACCTCCCTCAGTTTAACTGTATCTTACATACCATTCCTAACCTTTTTCCTCTTCTCATTTGTAAAGATTTTCCCTTCCCCAATTAAACTTTCTTCTATTGATCTTTTTCCGAGTAATCGTGTCTCTGGATGATTTTAGTTTGTTTTATAAATAACAGATTGTTCTTTAAAGTATGAGGTAGCCCACGACCGGCCTTCCTGTGTACCATATTGCAGTGCACTGGTATAGAATGTTCTCTTTCGTCTCTACCTTTTACATAAATAATCGGTATCGATCATCTGTTAAAAACCTAATAATAAGTTAATCAAATCCATGCTCACTCCTATCCCCCCAAAGACATCTTGAAGTGAAGAAAGAAAGGTATGATAAATCTATGAGAAACCTGTGATAGTGGTTATATACTTTATCTCCCTTAGGGTACTTCTGATTCAATTTTTTATAATTTTGATGTTTTTAACAGAAATTATCACAGGTCTGAATTTTCGTCCTTTATTGACTAATGTTTAGTACAATACGGTTTCAAAATAACTTGCAAATTTGAAAACTGAATTCTTTTTGTTTTTTAATTATTCATAAATCGCGACATGTGGTCCGGTGAGACGTAGGTTTCAGAAAAACATTTTCTTTGTCGTGCCAACGTTTCCATCTTTATTAGATCATCTTCAGAGCTCAAAGTGTTTGTTTTCTGCATAATGGTGTCGTATTGAGAGTACCAGATTTTGTTTTTTAAATTTTATTATTATTAGATATTTAGTATGATTAAAAATTTGGCTAGTTATTATGGTTTCTAATATTTCACGTGATTCGTTTAATATTTTTGAGAATGTTTATTATAAGTTGTTCCTTGTTATTTTTTCTTTTACTTACGATTTATTTTCAACGTTAATTTACAATAGTAATCTCTACATGGGGACTTGCTGGTGGGTCACTCTCAAGGGTGTGGTTCCGTGGCTCCCCACAGGGCGCGAGTAGGCATTCCGCCAGATGTAAAGAAAGCTCTCGGACATAGCAACGAGTTTCAGGGTACTTCGTTTCGCTTTTTAAAGGAATTGGGAATTTTTTTATGTGTTCTGTGATTCTGGGTCTTGTATGAGTGAATGTATTTATTAGTGTGAATGGGGAGGAAGTAGCTTCTCCATCGCCTCCCAGGTCAACTTGGGCCGAAGGAGGAAATTTTATAAAAATACCCCATCGACCCAAATCTAGATTAGTTTTTTATTGGGAATAGGTAGATTGAGGAATATCGAGCACTCCATCTACCAAACAGTATGAGTGCGATCGATGTATATAGGTATGGATGTATTTATTGGTGTGATTGTGTATCGAGTGAATAGCGGTATTATGTTAGTGTTTCGGGGCTGAATGCCCCTGTCAAAAAAAGATGTAATTTTTGTTCTAAAGAAATTAAATTTATGCAATAATATAGTTCTTTTCCTTGATATCTGCTTCAAAGAAAAAAGTTCATTTGGAATGGTAGACCCACCGAAGGCCGGATTTCATAACGCTATCGAGTTCAACATTCCCTTGCAATTAGATGTAAAATTAAGAAATCCAGCGTGGATGTTTAAAATGAGGCTGTGTTCAACGACCGGCATATTTCGTCAGTGTGCGGTTAAGCCTGTTTGAAAAAACGTTCAAAGTTAAACAAACAATCGAATATATTTGGTACCTAATCAACATTCAAAACGGTTTGAAAATGTGAAGAAGCGAAATAAAAACGATACTGAAAAGTGAAAGTTTTCTTGGAGTTTTTTCCTCCGCATTTTGAATGATATTACAAATTCGACCGTTATCGATTTAATAACGTAATTAAAGGTAAAGAATTTTTTGTATCCGTTTCACAAGAAACCGGCCATTTTGGTTATGGACCCTGAACAATTTTCTTCTAAATGTATGTTAAGGCCAATATGTTCTACACGTTTTTTCCCCTTTTTTCTCAATTCTCAACACAGAGTTATAATTACAGTTCAAAGATGAGATATAGGAGGCCGCAAGGGTTTAGGGCGTTGACACGGGGGTCATCAGTGTAAGGTCCGGGGTACGAATCCAGCCGCTCTTTATTCGAACGTGACATACTTACAAATGGGTTTTTCAAAAACACCGGCATACCGAGGGTTGATATAACCTCTGCTGATGCGAACCCTCGTAAAAAAAGCAGAAAAGAGTAAAATTTCATAAATTACGCCCAACTGAATAGGGTGTTCCAATAGGAAGATTATGATATATATATATATATATATATATATATATATGTATGTATGTATGTATTTGATAGGCTTATCTGATGATTCCACTTGCTAAATTATTTATGTGTATATATGTCCAACACTGGTGGGTTATCATCCTAAAGATGAGATACGCGAAGAGACTCGTAGCACCACGCGCAAAACGCAGTAACGTTAATGTTTCTAATTCTAATCCAAAGAATTAAGATATCTACACCATAATAACGCAGAACGATTTTTCAAGTATGGGGGCGTAGACAGATTAAAATGAACGGAAACTACCAAACTGCAGGTTCATCAACCCCCTACAGATCCCATGAGAAAATATGTTAATAAACCAATGTTACATAAAAAAATGAAAACCCACGCCCTTCAAATTATTCTGCTTGATGATTATTCATGTTTTTAATTAAGACGATTAAGATCTTAATTCATATTTTTCATGGCCTGGGAAAAATGAATCATACAGAAAAGGGCTATATTTTTGCAATAAACAAATTGTTGACTCCAAATGCCAACAGTATTAACACTTTTCACGCTTTAGGAGACATGAAGGCGTGATATGGACACGATTTCAACATCCACCGAGTATGCCCTCACGATCAGGGGGGCGTACAAGAGGTACGGCCCGACCAGCGTTGTCCTCAAAGGATTAAACATGACCCTGCCAAAAGGTACAATGTGAGTATTAAAATAAAAAATTACTTTTATCTATCCAGATTCTCGACCCATGTTTGTTTGTAAATCAAGGCTAAAGAAAATTTTTGCTCTTCCAGATATGGATTGCTGGGGCCTAGTGGATGTGGAAAAACAACACTGCTCAACTGTATTGTAGGACGAGTAGAACTTGATGCCGGTGAAATCTTCACGAGCAGCAAGTCCAGAGCCGATATCGGATATATGCCACAAGTAAACATTTTATTTTAATATTTTTGTTCTATGATTTGTTTAACTGAAGTCAATAAGGACCAACGAACCCAAAAAGACCAATTTTTTTAAACACTAATATCTCAAAAGCCGGAGAGAGCACCTTGCCGATGACGTAGGAATAAATCCAAAGATTAAACTGACTAGTAGCTTAAGCTTAGCCAGAAACATAGAAATTGATTGTTTTTGCCTACAAAAATGATTTGAATCGATTTGGTCTTGAAATCTACTAAAAGGCGGAGATAGCGATATTCTCTGATAATCAAGCAGTCATGTGGGGTGAAGTCAAAATGTGTCTAAAAGTTGCATGGAATTCTTGGCGGAAATAATGAACAACATGGCTCTAGCCTGGTCCCTGGGTACTCAGGACACAACGGTAAGGAGAGATTGGATCCAGTCCACTCCTAGCCCCGAACAGTGGTTTTGTGCAACACCTCAGAGATTAGACAAGCAAAGAGATTCGTAGAGGGATTATTCAAAAATCACAGAATTACGAGCGAGCAGAGTACTAACCAGATAAAACACTTATATATTTATCTAATAGAACTCTCCGTATAATGAAGGCATAAGAATCGCAGAAATGACAGAATAATTATCGTACCGAATTTTCCAAGAAGAAAAGTATTACTGTCGGTCTTTCTAGGTGTTCTTTGATGACGTAAAACGCAAGCAATCTTCTATACAAAAGAACCATAAGCCTGAATGGAACCTGATTAAAGGCCTATGGCTCTAGTCTCCTCTAATAACATTAATCAAAATAAATCTTTTAGGCCTCTTCATTGTGCTTAGACCTGTTTGGAATCTTTGGCGGAAGAAAGAGGACATTGCTTCCAGTATACCCGGCCATGCTTCCAGTATTAAAAAGGACGATATGGATCTTTAACGTCGGCACCTAGCTTATTCGGGCTTATCGGACGTTTTGATTTTCAAGATGAGAGCTGACGCATCTCCGCATACGGCAGAAGGGTGTTACTGCGGCAGCGTTGGTGTAGAGGCAACTCAGGCTTGTAGAGGGGCTAAGGAAACCTTGCTCTCCAGTTGCCTGTTCAGAGTGGTCGGTTCCCCCTTAAGCATCAGACTGTATGCCACGCATCGGGCTACGCCGAAATACATCAGCCTGGTCTTCCGCGCACTCCCTAGTTAGAGATGGCTACTCTACCTCTCAGGGTTGTGGGGCTTCCCTTGCATAGATACTACCGGATCCGCTCCGGCCGTGGTTTTGTTTAAAGTGGAATTACTAACCACCCCAAGAGCCACCAAACTCGCTCAGCCTACACCTACGTGCAAAGCATACTTGTAGGAGCAACCGATTCACTACCCGTTCCCATCTACAATTACTCACGCAGTCGAGGGACTTGTCAGCATAATCAAGCGTCCTCAACGCTTATACGCTGCCGTCCGATCCGCCGTATCTCATGAGGCCGGTATAACGGTGGTCATACGCAAGAAGACAGCCTCTTCTGTAAGAACTCGCCATGGGTGTCACCACGGCCAACTACGAATCCATTCCCATTGTAAGAAGGTCTGTTACCCTGTAGTACAGAAGGTCTATGCAGACAGGATCTGGTATCCTAACCCTCGTGTGCCTGTGATAAGGAAGCCTTAACCACATTATACCACTCGTCGTCGCTGAAGTTACACATTGAGAGGGCTACAACTTCCTGGGTGGATCCGGACTTAGGAGAAGCAAAAAGATTCGTACAGCAGCCGAAATAAAACTCGTAGTTTTGTCTAGACTGGCATAAATTCCGGATGATAGGCAGAAGAAACGGAAACTTTATTCATTGATAAATTCTTTATTTTTTTCACTCGTATAAGTGAACGATTCCCATTGTTTTGGGACCAACCAGTCTTATTTTTCAACATGATCTTTGATTTTAGTCCACACGTCCGTCCATTTCTGGACTGGCAGCTTCATTTCTTACAAGAGCTTTATCGTTTCCCTCTACATCTACATATCCTCATTTCAGAAATTGACTGTTTAATATATACGTGACATTTTTTAATTTACCCAGTAATTTATCCTCATTTTGATGATGTTGACGTTTAATGCTCCCCATGCTATGGGGGTCAGGTTGAATCGCTCAATTGAATCTTCAGCTTGAAAGACTGTCCTTTGTTGTTGACAAAAAAGAAGTGGAAGTACATCGGGTTCGAATGCAAGGCCGCTGGATTCGAACCCCGCACCTTTATATTTACAAAGATGTCAAACCATTGCAGCCACTGACGCTCCCGTTGATCAAAGTCTCAATCGTTGCCAAGTCGTTTTTTAGCTTATATAAAGAATATTTTTCGCATTATTTGACGTTTGGACATAATTCGTGCCAAATATAATCGAGAGAAGACACAAATACACTTTATTGAGTTAAGGTGGTTAATTTTAAGGTTAATTTGGCTTTAGCTCTGATTATTGAATTTAAAATTAAACATTCAGTAGAATGTTTATAAAATAAAATCAATGCTTTGTAGCTTTGTAGTTTTTAACTGGCCGATTGACAAAAAACTGTTTCGTTCTGTCATAATTTCTGTCAAGAGTTTGTCCACTCCCTATCCCAGGTAAAACCAAGTCCCTCTTACGAAGCCCGTATTAATTCATATTAGTCAGGAATTTATATCTTGGCAGAAAAAACAACCCACTAGGTTGATTTAGTAGGCACCTATTTCATCCCACCTGTTTCCCTCAGTTGAATAATTTATATAAATTTTACCTCCATCTTAAATGACAGATGTCTGTATGGTTCATCCCCGGTACTTGTAAAAATAATCATGACAGACCGAATCTTTCATATTTACCAAATGATTGCGTCTGATGAAAGAAGTGAAACTCCGTTCGCATTTCAGGGCACAATTGATCGATTTATATTAGTCTCCCGTACTAGGCTTCCAGCTGAGAATAAATTAACGCCTTGCAATCCTCTTAAATTACGACAGAATGGTGATAACGTATACAATTATAACAAAACTCTTCTTGGATATAATCATCATAATAACTATAGTATTAATAACAAAATATCACCTGTATAGGGTTGGAAACAAATATGGGCAATAATCGTCGATACTTCCCGCATTTGGGGCTATCGAAAACGAAAAATCAATTACCTGACGGGAACCGTGGCAACCAAATATTACAAAATTACTGACGCCTCTACTTAGCACTGATGGATCCTGTTTGCCTTCCTACATTTTCATCTTTAGGACACTCTCTAATCAAGAATTTCTCTTTTACCAGAAAACATTCCATTAGGCTGTCATTACTGCCTCTCCTAGAGGCGACAGCTGCATTCGAAGTGTGTTTGGCGTAGTCGTTCAAGTCAGTAATGTGTACATATTGTGATAACAAGATCAAGCAAAACTTTCCCATTTCAGAACAGGACCACAAAAATGACAGAAATGTTCCATTAAAGCTATGGTTACGCCTTCCAGGCAGCGGCCAGTGAGCTTGTAGCACCCTTGTAAGCAGGGGCTCAACCTCAGCCTAATTGACGAGATATAATCAATAATGGAGTCACAGTGAGGGTACTCTCAGCAGCACCAAAGTTGCACCTTGTTCCCTATCAACTACATCATCTAGCTTAATCATCTACACCAGCCTCGGTCTCCAGCATCGCGCGGCATTGCTCAGGATACCTCGGAGCTCCCCTAGACACCCAAAAATCCAACCATTAAAATTAAAACCCCACCAAAACTGGCAAGCAACCTCTCATTGGGATTTGAGAAAATACCTATAAAACATGGGTATATTCAATGATGACCACCTTTGCAGGTTATGCAACGAGGATGAAGAAACTAAAGCAACCATCCAACGGATATATATAACCTAGCGTACCAAGAAGACCCGGGAAAATAATTACCACAATGAAAGTCAATGACCTACTACTTCTTAAGAGAAGGATGGAGTCAATTGAACTGCACTAGGGAACCAGGAAAAGTTCTATAATCCGAAAGGCTGAGGACCTTTCCTAGAGTCTTATCGTCACCAACCTTGCGCATCATGTATAAGTAGGAATCGTTCCACCAACCAACTTTTCCAGTTTACTGTTCAGCTCGCTGTCCATCTTTACCAGTATTTCATGGTCTCTTACCTCCTCCTCTCTTTCTCCTTCGAAACCTACTTCTGCTTTCCTTTTATCTAGGATAAGGTATACTTTCTTTGTATTCATAAGCTCAGGGATTATCCTGTTGATCACAAGCACTTTCGATAGTAGTTATTTCAAGAACTTCTTTTCCTATTTTGATGTGCGCTATTCCATATTCGCCACCTCCCAGAATTGACTGACATTTACTGGCTTTAGTCTCCAACATTAGCCATTAGGCTGCTGCGGAGATGACTTCACTGCTTTTTCTGATAGGCCATTATCTGTTCCTAGAACATCGTTTTAATATCCATCCTCACCCCGGATACTTCCTTTGTAAAATTACCACAAGGACATGGTACGACATCCGAGATGAAACTGACCTGCTAACTTAATTGAGCTTGTACATCATATACTGCTCTTGCCCAAATCACCTCCACAAATCGTTTAAGGAACGAAATAAAAATAATAACATCTGGCATCTCATTTCGGAATGTCCCGCACAAGATATCCAGATATCGAGCCTTAAGCAGCTCCAGCAATAGATCAGCAGTGTCCTAAAAAAGCTCTTTCACTCAGGTAACTTATTACCATTCGCAGATAGCAGGTTTTTCTAAAAAAAATCCATTCGATATATACTTTAACACTAATTAATTGGGTAACTCGTCAATTTCAACTATTTCTCTTAATTTTTCATTGAAAATATGAATGTTATAAGTCGCTTAGGTTATTCGAAGGTCTTTGAAGGAAACGTCATGCGATAAAAGCGTTGTTTTCAAAAGTGCCTTTTTATTTATTTTTTAAACTTACGGCTAAAAAGTTTGAATTGGAAACTATTTCCGGTTCAAACGCACTTCGTGGGAAATGAAAGTGATTGGCGTAAGGTTCTACTTTCTAAAGGTCAGTGTTCGAGAAGGAAATCACTTATGTAAAAAGTCCTGAGGTAATCTTGTAACTGTACGACCCATCATGCTTCCCTTTTGAAACGTGTCTTCTCTATTTTAACAGAGCTGAAACCAAAATAATACACTAGGCTTGGCGTTATGTTTATTTCGTGGGGGCCGTGTACGTCACGAAATTTAGTACCGCATAAGCCATTCTTCCTTTTCATTTCAGTGATAATTTGGCTGAAAAAGGCGGAGGAAAAAATTGATTTAGGAGGTCTCGGTCGCTGTAAACAGTGTACTATTAAAAGAACCTGAATTTAATTTATTTGGGTTTAAGTACCTCCGGCGGTCTCCTAGAATTTCAATCCACCTAATTTTAAATTAGAATTTCTATGAATTATTCGTTTTTTCTGGGATATTAGAATGTAGGGGTGTTTTATAAAATAGATATTTGGACACAATTAACTTTTTGCCCTAAATAAAATGTGATTTGGGCCATTCTCTCGGATTTTTCTGGCTAGCGTCTTGGCAAACTATCGTATATTTTACATAACTATAACCCTAACGATCCCTAATCAAATCGCACCAGAATTTAACAAATTATTCAGAAATCGTGAGATGCGGTATAGTGTGATTTGAATTTGAAAAATGTGAAAAAACATTTTCTGTATCGAGCTACGTTTCGATCTTTAGTGAGATCATCTTCAGGGCCTGGGATTTACAAACATTGTTTACATTTAAAAAAAATATATGTAGGATGTGGAAAAAAGTGAATTTATACAATGTAAAAAATTATATTTTTTATATTCAATCAAGTATTGTAAATCTCAGGCCATGAAGATGATATCATTAAAAATCGAAACGTTGGTACAATTAAGAAAATGTTTTTCTGCAGACCTACATCACCCAAGACCGTATCTCACGATTTCTAAATCAATGTCGATTAACGGTCACTAATCACCTCACGGTTTTAATAAAAATCTAAAAATATATGCTTTTATTAGACTTAGTTCCTTCTTGTTATCCCTAGTTTTGTTTTTTGTTACTTATGTTTTATTTTGTATAGACAGTAAGGTGATAACGCAGTACGAGTGGTTCGACGAATGTTTTGATCTAACGGAAGTTTTATAACCCTAAGCACGAACCGCAGTCTATTATCTTATTGCTTACTACTTTCTGACGTCAAAGTTGAGACGAACGAGACTGACAGCACGTAATTTCAACCGTTCTTGGTTTATAATAACACACATCAGTTATATTTAACTTATAACTTAAAACTTTTATTTTGACATTTATTCATTTTTATTAATTTATTTATTGTGTTTACTGCAAACCTATATATCCTATTCAGTCCGTAACCTCAACCTTACCGAATGTAGTTTAGGATTAAAAGTCGCGATTTGCACTGCCATGTTTTCTTCGCTTCCTGACAAAACAGCGGAACATGAATATGTAAACTAACCTGTTCCTAACCTAACCAATCCTTAGCCCTAACCCTTCGTAATCCAACCTGTCCCTAACCCTAATCCTAACATTAAAGCCAACACTACCTCACCGAGATGTTACTGATTTCTTTTTGTAGTTATTATTTGATTTATTTATAACAGTGATAACGTCTGAACATTTTCAAAACAGTATCACTAACTTCCTTCGCGAGACATAAGCACATATCATTTGTGAATGTGGAACATTAGTCCGGTTAAAGCCACTTTAGTGGGACGCAAAGAACTCAAGTGCAAGAGGCACCAAAGAAAGTGATTAGTCTTATATGAAAAAAACACACTTTCTAAGAATTGGCTGTAATTTATAAGAATTACACAATAGATCTAGTTAGGTCGTATTGGAGGAAAGAATTGTCATAATTATAATTATGTATATATCAACACCTTATCACCCTAATGATTTAAAAAAAATAAAAAACAGCGTCCTGGACAAGGGTCAAACAACTTTACAGTACTTTCTCCAATTAAAATTCCGGTGGCTGGGCTAGGATTAAAACCCAAGACCACTAATGTAGCAAATGTGAGCTGGATGCCAACCACTCAGCCACAATGTTTTAGTGTCTGCCACTATTCTGACTACTATGTGTAAAACCTGTTGTGATATAACTCTGAATGTGGAATAATCTTATAGAAAAATTCATATATGAGCACTGTAAAATAGAAAATAAACTTTTTCAGGAAGTTATTTTCAAAGAAATGATAGATTTTTCATGCAGGAAAAGTAGCCTGGTGAAGATGGCATAATTATTGCTGCTATGAACAACATTATAATGAGTATAGGGACATATTTTTGAAAAATTGGAAAGCATCCTCAGTAAGCCTAGAAGAAAAAAAACTTGGCTAGCACAGCCCAATTTCTCCCAAATTGCCTTTTGCCAACAGAAAAAAATGGATGGAAAGATTCTCAAAAATTGATTATAGATTATATTTTGTACTTTCTCTATAAAAATGATTTTTTAAGCAATAGACAGGCCGGGTGTCAGGCCACAAATGTTCCACCTCTGCTCTCAATGTTCACATAACCTGTACAAACTGGCTCTACATTACTTCTCATCAAGATAGGTCACTGCAGGTAGTCTTGATTTTAGTTCATACAATTCAATACTTTTTTGAGGTTAGATTAGACTACCCCCAAATTTTCAGACAATTGCTTTCACCAATGACTACCTATTAATGGTCGGCTGAAAAAATTTGATAGAAACATGAATTTGTGTGCAAAGTAATAACCCAAAACATACCGATATTAATAGAAACATAATCCTTTCTAATTTCAGGACATTGCTCTCTATTCTGTTCTAAGCATCCAAGAAACATTCCTTTACTATGGCCGACTGTTTGGCATGACATATGAACAGATTGAAAACCGAACTGATCAACTGGTTCAACTTCTTGAACTGCCTTCTGCTCAAACACTAGTCGAAAACTTAAGGTAAATGATCCATAAAAGCTAATTCTTGGAAGTCACTAAATAGAAATTTATATTTCAGTGGAGGCCAACAAAGGAGGGTTTCTTTTGCTGTGGCGTTGATACACGATCCTCAACTATTAATCTTAGATGAGCCGACTGTAGGTCTGGACCCTCTTCTCAGCCAGAGGTTGATCTAGTTTAAACTTGAGATTTGATATGGCTTTTGTAATTCGTAATTTTTTTTATTTCAGTATATGGGAACACCTTATGAAATTAGCATCAGATGGGAAAAAGACGATTATTATTACCACACATTACATTGAGGAGGCTCGGCAAGCACACTTAGTAAATTTTTCAATCTGGTTTAAGTGCTGATTATTAAATTTATTACTTGATTCTTATTTAAGCTGTGTTTTATCAGGTGGGATTGATGAGAGGAGGAGTCCTGCTATGTGAGGAGGCTCCAAATTTATTAATGACATCACACAACTGTGACAATCTTGAACAGGCATTTTTACAATTAAGTCACAAACAGAAAAATGCAACCAGTGGTGAAGAAGAACAGGTAAAGTTTTGAAATCAAAGATCAATGAATTTATACAGGTTTTTTAAAAAAAAACAAGTTATGTGATTATTTGAAACAAATTAAATCATGATAGCAACTTTTATTTTTAGGAAGTTATTGATTATCCAGATAAAAGTGAAACAAAACCTAGACCACACTTAAAATCAGATGGTTGGTTTACATGGTCACGCTTTATGGCTCAATTAATTAAAAACTGGTTTTTTATGTGGAGAAACAAAGCGTAAGTATATGAATACACCGAATTAAATTACATATAATCAAACTAAACTGGGCACAATTTCCAGAATGATGATATTTCTACTCGGACTGCCTTTAGTACAATGTACATTTTATAATTTGGCTATTGGACATGACCCAGAAGGATTGAAAGTGGCAATAGTAGTCGATGAACTTCAAGGTTTAAAAGAGTGCAAAATGTTTTCAATGAGCGGTTGCCATTTGGATGAACCGTTTAGTTGTCGATATATAAATATTTTGAGAAATCGGACCATAGACCTGGTATGTTCACATTAGCAATTTCATAGTGAAAATATTTATTTTATATTTCTTTTCATTACAAGGTGGAGTACGATAGTCTCGATACTGGGAAATCTGCTGTCTCTTTGCACAAGGCCTGGGGGCTCTTGTATTTCTCAAATGATTACTCGACATCACTTGCTGAAAGGATCAATTTAACAAATGACGCATCAAATCATTCTATTGAATTCAGTCAGCTTAACGTCTGGATGGATATGTCAAGTACATAAATTTTATGATAATTTGGCCCATTGGCTTTTCTTTCCAAAGTTTGTTTTTTATACTTAACAAAAAAAAAATTATAGATCAGTACATTGGAAATATGATCAAAGAACATCTCTTGAGTGGTTATGCTGAATTTCTAGAAGATCTATTTAAAGACTGTGGATGGCCATCAAAAGCAGCAACCATTCCTGTTCGAGTAATTAAACCATTTTATTATATTATTATATATATGTTATAGATTTAGAGAATAGGAAAGCAGATATATGTATTGTGTAAATAATGGAAATTTATCCATAACCTGAGGATCAATGGAAAAAATGTATTGATTATGTGTAGTTTAATGAAAAAGAAGTAATCCATTAACATTCATACATTATCTCATACTTCTATCACTCACCACAACCAATTTCTGTTCCGACCTGTGCACACTGTACAATTAATAATTAAAATGTACTGATTATTTGTACCTTATTGAAAATTTTTGCTTAATCAAAAATCAATATTTGCAATAGAGCAGAACAGAATTTATGGTGTAATATTTTTTATGAGAATTTGTTTTTATTTTTTCAGTTTGAGGACCCCATATATGGAAACAAACATCCCAGCTTTATTCACTTTGCTTCACCAGCTGTGATAGTTGTGTAAGAGTTTTTTATGTATTATTTTTACTATTTTTTAATGATATAATAATAAATTATTTATCTGCAATGAAGTATCATACAAGAAATGTAAAAATAGTCTTAAAAAAAGTTCCCCTCATGCAGTACGGATTAATGTCCAACCACAAGGAGTCACACTACAGTACTTCTCCCCCACATTATTAAGAAATAAAATTCCAAATGCTATGTTGAATTCAAACCAAGTACTGTGTGACCAAAACAAGTCTGATGCCATAACTACTTGGCCACTCCAGCTCCCTAAGAATTGTTAGATTAAACATTCAATATATTTTACAGATTTATGTTTTATTTGCCATTGATGTTCACTGTTGGTGTACTGTTGTATGAAAAAATGGCTGGCATACTTGAGAGGTGCATGGTAGCCGGTAAGTCATCAGATAAATTAATAAAGAAATGTTGTAATAATGATGATTTGTTTTATAGGAGTCACATCTTTAGAGGTAGTCATAGCACATTCTGTAATCCAATTTGTGGTTTTGTGCTTGCAAGGGTTGTTGATGATGATTATTATGTACCAAGTATTTGACAGTCCTTTTATCGGCAACTTTTTCTGGACATCGAACCTCCTTATTTTGCAGGGATTGAGCGGGATGTGTTTTGGTGAGTGAGCATATATCGAATAGTATTTAAAAAATATAGCCAATTTTCTTTAATCTGTAGGTTTCCTAATATCTGTAATTTCGGATACTATGAATACAGCATCGTTCATGGGTATTGGAAGTTTTTTCCCTCTTTGCTCAATGAGTGGTATGTTTTAGTTTTTATTTTAAAAAAACCACTAGATATTCTAAATAAATGTAACACAATTATAGGAATGCTATGGCCTCAAGAAGGAATGCACACTATATTAAAAACGATCGGCTGGCTGCTTCCAACATCTTTACCTACGGAAGCCATGAGAGCACTTACAGCTCGAGGCTGGGGCATCGAACATCCTACAGTCTATAAAGGTTTTATCTCATCAACAATGTGGATTCTGTTTTTTTGTTTTATGACTCGATTAGTAATTGGGGCCAAGAAAGGGCTCAGGAGAAGTTGAAATTTTATTTTCTTTGATTCGTTTTAAAATACTATTGTACCATTTTCCACAGAATGCAATAGTTTTATCAATAATTAAAAAAAACCCTAGATCTTTATACAGCAATGCTAGTTTAATCTAAAAACCATGATATTTTCAGAGAAATACGTGTATTTATTAACAACTATTTTATAAATTGAAATTTACTGTAAATTATGTACATAATGGAATTTATTTTCAAAAGTTTTTAAGTGTTCATTTTATAGAATGTACCATCATCAACACTAAGATAAATTAGGACATTCCAAGTGAGATCTGTGTAAAGGACATTATTTGACATGTAATATGTAAATAAAAATTTAGTTTTTTAACTGCAATACCTTTTTATGTGTTAAATTTAAGTGTGTATGTGACACAGCGTATAATCTATAATGATATGCTTCTCCTTTTCCTGACTTGTACAATTCCAGTATGGCAACATGATTGAAGTTCAACATATCCGACGCATTTTGTGTAAGTGTATGGAGGAATGGATGAGGTAAAAGTATATGGAGTGAACAGTTAACCCTCTGGCAGGATGTACCCAGCAGATATTCAACAAAAGAGTAAACTGTTTAAATTTGTTTAAAATACATATTGGATGTCTGTAGACTGGATGCTCTTTTTGTGACTTACTATGCAACTTACTAAGCAACTTCATATCATGTTCAAATGGCAAAATTTAAAAAAGTAATATTTATTCAAATTGCATGTATTGTTTAAAAGGTATAACATGTCAGCACTCTTGGACTAAAGCCGGCTAAGTCGAATTTTGGGTCAAATTGTTTATAAGCATATCGTCCGAGTAAGTCTTTAACCTGGTAGAATGTATAATGTGTAATGATTAGATTGAAACCCCTTCTTTTTAAATGCAATATGCTTTTTAGACATCTAAAACATTATTTTAATTGTATTTATATGAAAGGTCTAAATTTTAATCTTGTGAACGTTTTTTGGTTTATTGACTTCTGAGTATGGAGGTACAATGGAAAACCTAACAGTACCTAACTTATATTAAAGTTTACTTAACCCAACATAATTAATTATTAAGATCTGTACATTATCTGGTATTTTTAATCTCACTATCCCCTAACTCTACTTAACATAACCCTACCTAACCTACTCCCGGTTTTCCGCCCAAGAGAATTAACGTATATACAATATCTCCTATTTATATCCATCACTATCTTTACCTAGCCCGTCTCTAATCCCACCCATAGCCTAACATTACCTACCCTAACCCAATTATGAGTATTCCCCGCTAACTCGAAATAAGACGTGGAACTGGTTATGCAAAAATTATGTATCCAGCTCAAAAAACATATCCATGTTAAAAAAAAGTCCATTCACACTGGTGATAAAACAAGCTCGAGAGAATTAATGTAAGTTATATACGAGTATAAACATTGTGCGAAATAAATAATGTGATGCAGGTGTTGCTCGTAGAATTGTCATCAGCACTCTCTCCCACTCTAGAAATGTTATAACAATTTTAATTTTAATAAACGTTAGTCTTAAGCCAGATTTTCCCGAACGCATATCGAAGAGATTTGACTTAGATTCATAAAGTTTCTGAATGTATGTCAGTACTTAAATGTAATTTCTTTGAATAAAAGTTTTTTTTAAAAACGCATTCAATCAAAGAAGTTATATAACTTGTGTATACATTATCTCGTATTTATATCCATCATTATCTTAACCTAACTCGGCTCTGCACCCATAGCCTAACCTAACCTACTCTAACCCAATCTTGAGCATTCCCCGCTAACGCGAAATAACACGTGGAACTGGTTATGCAAAAAATTGTGTATCTCTCCAAATAATCCCAATTGAAAAACAAAAATCGAGTCCACACTCGTGAACAAATAAGCGTCCATTAACACGATTGAATTAACTCATTAACATATGTCCATTATTAGTAATTTTATCTCCCATTATCGCTTTCTCTCTCTATCTATCTATCTCTCTCCCCCTCTCTTTCTCACATAAGTAAATACACAAACGTCCATTAATTCTTCAAACAACTGACGCATTTTTCACATTGTTTGACAAGGTGACTTGCCATTTAACTCTAGATAAGTCAAGACAGTACAACCGTCTAACCTACTCACTATTGTTAGAGACGATACAGTTCTATAAAATAAGAACTAAGATAAACTCCGGCTATTGTTTTTAAACTTTAAACAATGCAAAAAACCTGCACCTGTCATTCGGGTCGACTTTGAATGTAGTTGCCTACAACATCTGCGTATGAATCAAAATATACCTAGGTGAAAGGATCAATTCATAGAAAATTACTCAGCGCAGATCAACATTGCCCTCAACTGAACTGTACATAGGTTGAAATTTTCAATGACCTAGATCCGCTGATATTGGAAAAAAAAAAGAGAGAGAGAAATAACAAGAAGTGGAGGGGCATGTTAATTTTAACATGCATTTAACAATGTCGCAAGGTAGGTTAATGATTCGAGTTCGTTCATCCCCTGGCGAACCTCATCACAATATTCCATGTTTTTGGAAATTGAAATGTCCATTTATACAGAAAATTTTTGACAAGGATTTAGATTTTTTTGTTTTATCCTGTGTTAATTAAAAGCTTGCCTTTGAGATCTTTGGTCGTTTTTAAGGCTGTTCGGTTGTGATAAAGTCCACCGGCGGAACAGTTAACAAAGTGAATCACCTTCGCATCCCGTGTCAGAAGAAATTCGCAGATTACTTTCACGGTCCACGTCTAAAACGAGTATGCGTATAATCTTAAATCCATCACGTGCGAAGGACAATCCGTCCTATCCGTTTTTAATGAGAAAACATGTTTTTAAGATAAAATCATGCGAGGAATCGTAAAATATATTAAATTTTAAATTTTTTTACAAGTTTCACAAACCTATTTTTTTAATCATAATTCGCCGTTTATCGAATCCTTAATATTCGTACTAGTAAAGATATACTTTATGATTATTCAGAAACCGTGAGATGTGGTCTGGTGTGATGTTGGTTTCAAAAAAACATTTTCTTTATCGTGCCAACGTTTCGATCTTTATTAAAATCATGTTCAGGGCCCGAGATTTACAAACATTGTTTAAATTTAACAAATACATGTTGAACGGAACAATGTTTGTAAATCTCAGACCCTGAAGATGATCTCAATAAAGATCGAAACATTGGCAGGATAAAGAAAATGTTTTTTTGTTTTTTTGAAACCTACATCACACCAGACCTCATCTCACGATTTCTGAATAATCATTGATTAACGATCACTAATCACCACACAGATATAGTTGAGTTCAATTAGATAAAAGTGTAAATGAGAGAAACTGTCATTGGTACCAACTGGAGAATAGTTTGCCTAACAAACTACAAAATATTAGCGAAACATTGAAGTAATATAATCAACATATTTAATATATTTTATTTACTTTTTTTTTTTTTTTATAAAGTGTTTTAATAAAATTTCAATATGTCGACCAGCAGTGAAAGGGAATATGGCCCAAATCGTCCCATATAATTCATTTCTTGGCTCTATATAATTAGCGCGTTGGCATCCAACTGATACGTCAGTTCTGATTAATCGTGGAAGCGAGTTATTGAGTCAAATTGGTCTGATTTTGAGGAAGGCGTGATTTACGGCATATAGTTATGTGCCTTGGGGGTTACAATATGAGAGTGTATTTGTTGACGTGAATCTGTTGTGTGAGAAGTTCATTTTATATTTTTATGTTGGAGATATGTAAAATGCTATATCTCCTTACTCGAAGCCTTCTTCTAGGAGAAAAGAAAAGAGAAAATAAGAATGAGTGAATATATTTATTATATTATATTAATTTTGCTTAGACGATCTTAAATATCCTAGCTATCGATAGTCCTGTAATTTACTTAATTGAGTGGGAAGGATGGACAAGACCGAGGAACAGAGCAGAACGTCGAAATTATCTGTCAATTTAAAACATCTAAAGCACATTAACAAAATTGTAATTAAAACTTGTTTTTCGGAATATTTTCTTTGTTTCACGGAAAAATATTGAATCATGGATATGTAGCTTAACCCTTCCATAACACTACTTAACCTAACATAACCTGACCTAAATATTCTAATTGTTTTCCTTGCGGATTATTAATAATAATTTTAAGGGGCGTTGGTGGCCGCAAGGTGTAGTCTTTGACACGGCGCTCATCACTATAAGGTAAAGATCCCGGGTTCGAATCCAGCGGCCCTGTTTTTCAAAAATTCGAAAACTAATTTTCCGGCATATTTTCTCCGCGTCACGGAAAAATAGAGAATCATGGATATGTAGCCTAACCAGTCCCTAACTCTACCTAACCTAACATATCCTGATACCTCGATATTCTAGTTGTTTCTTTGCGAATTATTAATAATAGTTTTAAAGTCCCGATGAAGAGAATGTACTGACGTATAAACTGACATTATAACGTGGCGTTATAACCAATAATTTGAGTAGTTTTTTATGATATGGATGTATGACAACCACATCCTGCTCAAACAGAGGTCGCTGTATCTACAGCTACATTATCTTTAAAGATACAGGCTATTCCAGATATAAATAAAAAAATAACTTAATTTGTTCTAGATTTTTAAAATTCCTTTTATTTGACTTACTTTTCGATGTTGATGTTGATGGATACTAAGAAGTGGGGGATTATGTTTTCGAATTTGGTGCTTTATTGTACTAGTTCCTTAATGACAACTAGCAACACTAGGATTTACCCAAGGAGACTTTTGCTTCTTGTGTTCCAATCTTCTAGTTTCTTTATAGGATAGTAATAAAAAACCTTAAAGATTTCCGGAATAAATTGACTATTGAATACACGACGACTCGAACTAATCCTTAAATTGCACCAATAGAAAAGAAATACATACGACTAATAATAGTCAACAGATCCTTGAACTAGCACCTGGAAATCCCAGTACTCTACAGCTAGAGCCATAATATTTTTAAAAGGTTTTAAGGCCAAAAAGCCTCGAGGTCAACGTCAGCAACTCCCATATTTAACTTATCCTCTGCATATCTTCTTCTATTTTCATATTTGAGGAATGTTCGCATGACGTTTAAAACTCTTTTTACACACTTTGACTATTTGCACTGTTTATAAACACTGAAGGGTATAAAACCTACAAAATACGCAAAGTTTCAATTTTAAGTCTCACGAAAAGCTTCAGTATAAAACGAAATAAAACTACAAATCATAGAGATTATTTACTTTTGTGTCTGCCTGAGATTATAACCTCGTTTAAACATGAACATGAAACAATTTATTTGAATTACGTTTTTCATAAACGCTCTTTTGTTTAAGGAAATCGTGAAATATTAATTAATGATCCATATTGGTACGATGCGAGGATATGTTAAAACGAGAATTATTTGTAAGGTCGGATATAATATGAAAAAGAAAGTGGCACTCTGTTTTTAAGCAAGACTTCCTGGTTCGACCGTTTACGGTGATTAATGCCGTTTTCAATGTTTTGTGTGATTAATACTAATGTCACGTCTTGCCGGAAACGCGTTAGTGGCTCGAACTGGCTCTCCTTGACATTGTTTCAAAACCTAGAACGCATTAATGTTGTGACAGATCATCTCGAAAACGTCTTAGCTGCCTAAAAGCATCAGATATAAAAACCCCGGGCCTTGTAAAAGGGCGAGTTTGGTTTAATGGATCATCTTCAATAAATTTTTTTCTCCAGTTAGGCAATTAGCGGAAGATGACAAATCCCCTGGAACCACAAGGTTTAACAACCAAGAATAAACAATTATACAGCATGTAACGTCCTTTCAAGAAAACACGTGTCCATTAAGATCCTTTCTTTTTATTTATGATGAAGAGACAATGACATTCAAAAATTCAACAAGCTTTCTTAAATAAATAAAATAAAATAAAATAAAATGCTTTATTTAATCGGCCAAAATGTAGCCTGTCCTTTTCAGGATGAAGAAATTTTTTAAAATTTGTTCTCTATACATGATAGTATACTATACAAATATGTACATGTGATTAACATACCACATAGCACAACACTAGCACTAATGCCAGCACTGCACCGGCAGAGAACATGGTTTGAGTAGTCAGCCATTGCTGGCATTCAGTGTGAATAACTAGGTGTCAAGGAGGTCCCGAGGCCATTTTCGGTTGAGGCGAGGTGTGTGTTGTCAGGATGGGAATGAGTGGATAGGGCTCGAGCAGTATGATTAGGTTGGTATGGAAGGTTTGGAATCTGGACTGGATTAGTTGGTTGACAAGAATGTTGAGGTATTTGTGGATAGTGAGGTTAGTGACATAATAAGGTGCTTTCACAATTTTTCTAAGGACTATCAATTAGAAGGACTGGATGCGCTGGTTATTGGAAGGCTTGGCAGTGTCCTACAGTTCCACTCCGTATATCCATACTGATCTTAGTAAAGTCTTGTACAGTGTTAGCTTTGTTTTAATTGTCAAAGTCGCCTTCAGTCTTTAAAGCCTTCGTACTAGTCCAAGTCCTGTATTAAGTTGCTTTTTGTAAGTCTTGTGTTTACATGGTTATGCTTTTAGTCTGGATATGACACATTGGTAGGACTAAGATTATTTCGGTAAAATAAGATTAAAACATTATCAAGAGTTACGTTGGATTACATTACATGTAAATGATTCAATGTTTTATTTAATGGGCCATTTTAATTACACGTTTGGATGTTTACACCAAAATCACTGGAGTTTTGTACAAACGATAAAGGTAACGTTCTTTTCTAGAAAAACAGCTTAATATAGATTGTATAAATTGTACATGGAGCATGGGTTGGGTTAGGTTAGGGTTAGGCTTAGGGACAGGTTAATTTACACACTAATAATCAATGGGTTTTATTTAGGTCACCTTCATTTTAGGATTAGGCGTTATCCGAAATAACGTTGGTTTGTAAAGATAATACAAATCTTGTTCTTTCATAAAGCTTTCGTTAACAAGGATGCATTTTTGGTTAGACCAATGGTTGGCGCATGAGTTGGGTTAGGATTAATATTAGCGTCAAGAAACGTTAGGTAGGGTTAGATTATATATCAATCATTCAATGTATTTTATTTAATGGGCCATCGTCGTTAAATGTTTTTTAAATTCAACTGGAAAATGGAGATATTCTCCAGTTGCTGCGCTGATCATAGAAAAATCAACCAAAAAACCTTAAGCTCATGTTCGTAATATTTCTTTTTATACGTACAAACTATAAATAAATTATTTATAAAAGTAGTAAAAAGTTCAACGAAAGGATTCATGTGGTAATGGAGTATTGTTAACTACAAACCAACAACAAAAAAGGATTTGGACTAAAACAAATATAGAATTGTACAAAATGTTTATTGTTTTAGATTGTTGTTTGTATTTGCTTTTGTTATTTATGCAAATACAAAGCGGAACACCTAGGTGGTATGAATTATCTACATTGCCACCTTCCATCAACGGCATTCAATTCGTGATCTAATTTTTGTTTTTGTTATCGCAGGCCGGACAGTTGCTCCGACTCTACATTGTCTGCGGTACGGCGGCATTTTCGAAATGAGAGAACTGTCCATGAGACTTCAATAGCGATTTGTATTGGTTATTAACCTACTTTTAATGCTGCGAATAATAATCAGGGTTACTCAAGAAGGCCTACCTTAAGCTGAGGCACCGTCTCTGGAGATGGAGAATATTTGTTTTTGAATAATTTATCGAACGGTTTGAGGTGAAAACGAAAACAGAAAACCTTCAACAAACGCCCCTCACGACTCCCGACAATAAGCGGAATTTTGAAATATCAAAAATATTTTTTATTGTCAATGAAAAACCTTATAATCTTGCCATTTCTGTCGGCTAAAAGACCTGTTTTGTTTGTTAGTATATAGTTAAATTTTTTAGTTGTGTCCTGGTGGGTGTGTGGTAATGAACTAATAATTTGGTCGTTTTGATCATTTTGACAAGTAAAGAAGGAAAGAAAACAATCCATTTATTAGGAAACAGTATTAAAGTATGGTGTATCTCGACCTAAATAAATCATTTCAATGCTTGTTTCTATCCAATTTTATTCATGCTTCTGGGCATGTCCGAAGTAAAGTAGATGCGTACGTTCATAGATCGCGGAAAGGTCATTAGGTCCGACAGACATAAGGGAGACAAACCTAAAGTTTTAACAAAGGATAATTCAAGGTCTTTCTATGTCGCCATATCTGAACCAAGTACTGTTTCCCATGGACAGTGAGTTCATTATAAAAATGGTTGGTAATGAGCGTCCATTAAGTATTATAAATGGGGGAGGGGGACTTAGCGCTAAGACTCAACCATTTAAAAAAAATGTAACGAGTATCTACACTGGCAGATACATCTGTACATGGATATGTCTTATGATGGCTATTTAAACACACCCAGGGAACGTTTATTTATTAATTTGAGGATCGTTTTTATTTGGAAGCTCATTACAACCGCGCCGCATCACATGCGTCATAAGCGTCAATCGCGTCGCGTCATAAGAATCAATCGTGTCGCGTCATAAGAATCAATCTCGTCGCGTCATAAGAATCAATCGCGTCGCGTCATAAGAATCAATCGCGTCGCGTCATAAGCGTCAATCACGCCGCGTGACATGCATAAAAAACGTCAAACGCGTGGCGTCACAGGCTTCATAAACGTCGCGTCAGAAGAATCAATCGCGTCGCGTCATAAGCGTCAATTGCGTCGCGTAACAATTTCCGTGCTAAACATTCGGACTGACCCCCAGCCGTAAGACATATCCATGTCAAAAAAATTCTAACATGATTGCAATGTGGTTAAATTTTCTGTGACCTGATACATTTTATATCTTGAAGACGGAAAATACTCTTGATAATGTTTTAATCTTATTTTACGCAGAAAACTTAATGAGCAATTTTCCCTCCAAACAAAATATGTAATTTGATTTTCCATTTTACGTTTAGCAAGTTGAAAAAAATTCTAAAATGACTGTTGAATGTATATTGTTTATATAAAAAGTGTATTGTTCAAGGTCGGTTTAAGAGTTTAATAAACAGTACAAGACATTCCAGTAGGTTTCTTTCATGATTTAAACACTTTGGACAAGGTTTCATCTTAGTAGTTAATAACTTTGCATGCGGAAAAATTGAAGTAAATCTTTTATATGCCGAGATATTGGAATGAAAATCTCAGCATATCAGCGTAATCGATTTACCGAACAGTGTAGGCGTAGGGTAACTGTCTGAGAATATGTATATCTGAACAATATTCATTTTCAACAACACTCTAGGTATGAGGCAAGGTAAAATATGTATAATTATCTCAAATAGGAAAGCGAGGAATCCTCTCTCTCAGCAGGACCGGATTTTAGAAGAATTATAAGCCTCTTATACACCGGCCACTGCCCTCTTGATTATCATCTTAAGAAGATGAGCAATGCTGAGAGGTAAACCGGCTCGTTAAGACCGAAACCCACTTACCCAATGGTACGCCTTGCGACACTATCTGATGCTGCCCTACGCAAATCCAAACTCCGATTTCCATAAGGGTGCATACCTTGCCAAATCGTGGCAAGATGATGTCCAATTTAAAAGCATTTCTATATTAAGCTGGATTTAATTTTTATGTATTTTTACGTTTTAAGTTATGCAAAGGCTGAGCGATTTGGGATAAATTTGGTAAATATTGTTTGAAATAATTAACGGCTCCTAAAAAGGCCGCCAACATTTTAAGATTTTTTGGAGTTTCAATATTTATTAATGACTGTACTCTTTCCGGGTTAATGCGGATTCTGTTTTGTGAAATTACATGGCCCATAAATTTTAAATCTTGCACACCTAATTGAAGTTTTTCGGGATTGACCGTTAATCCGTTATCCTTCAAACGCTCCAATACTATCTCCAAGTTCTCAATATGTTCCTGATATGACTTCGAAAATACTATCAAATCGTCGATATAAAACCATACGAATTTTAGGTCATGAAAAATTTTGGTCATTATAATCGATATCGCTTGGCTTCCTATTTTCAAACCAAATGGTATTCTTTTGAATAGATAGGTTTTCTCTCCGTCAGTAAAACCTGTTAGGGACATTGATTTCTCTGTTAGTGTCAGCTGATGAAATGATTTAGTAAGGTCCAATGAAAAAAAAAAAATTATATCCCTGTAATCGGTCTAAAATTGATTTTATGTTTGGTATGGGGTACTCAAAATTTTTGATTTTTTTATTTAGTTCTCTATAATCAACGACTAATCGATGATTATTGGATTGACCCTTTTTTACGAGAAAGCATGGACTTACATACTCAGATTGACCTTCTACGACAATATTTTGCTTTATTAAATAATTTAATATCTCTTTTGCCAATTCCCTTTGAATAGGATTTAAATAATATGCTCTACATTTAACCGGTGTGGGGTCTGTAAGTTCTAATTCTATTTCAAAATTTATAGCTTTTCCAATTCGATCATTATTAAGTACTTCAGTATAATGTTTTTTAAAATGTTCAATTAAGTTGTTTGTATCCAGGCCGACACAGTTTATAAAACTATCGTTGTTATGCAGGGGAAAAATTTTATCCGGAGCAAAGCCGAAAAAGTATCCGTCACGACTAGGAAATACTGTTAATTGTGTTTGTTTTTGGAAGTCGTAACCAAGTATTACTGAGATAGGCAAATTTTTTATAACTAAGAAGTCAAAATTCCAACTGTAGATCCCAATAGTTATTTTTAATTGAATTTTTTTAGATGGTTCTACCATGGACCCGTTTACAGAAACTAACTTAAGATTAGTTTCTTCTAGCTTTTTTGGATTGATAAGTCCCAATTTAAGTAAATTTAAAAATAAACGTTCCGAAATTGAAGATCGAGAAGCTCCCGAATCTATAAGTGTTTTGGCGGATAGAACTTTTTGTAAAGTAACTGTTGTGATTCCCACTGATACATTAGGATTTTCAAAATTTGTTGACAACGCAACGTCTGAACATTTTGGTACCTCTTTCTGTAAATACTTTGATTCTAATAAATCTAATTTTTGTGTGAATTTTTTAAACATTTCCCTATTAGAATTTAAATTTTGAAATTTTAAATTATTAATTTGATTTTTTTTATTGGTGTCAGAATGTAAACTTTTAACAGGAATTTGGAGGAAATGATGTTGTTTGCTGTGGACTTGTCATAGGGTTCCCGAGTGTCCAAGTTGGGATTTCACGGCTGTCTTCCGTTGGGACTTACCCAATTTCTCAATTATCCCTTTTTGTTCGGTCTTATAAAATTTGAGTTTTTTTGATTTTTATAGTGATCTTCGAATTTAAATGGTTTATGTTTAATTTTGTTAAAATAATGTTCGGATCGGCTAGGGTAGAGTTTGTTTTTGTGGTTACCCTCTCTCTGGGAATTTCTAGGCCTAAACCTTGCCGAGTAGTCGCTGTCGGTACAGTCTGGAATATAATCCATATCACAAATGCTTTGTTTTATGCAAGAACAACAATACTTTGTATTATACGATCTAGGAAAAGTCCTGCCGTGGTGTTCAGTATGACGTCTTTGATCCCAAATACAATTAAAATTTTCTGTCCTATTTAAATTTTCCACGAAAGGCCGTCTTTTGATAGGATTATTATTATACGCCTTCATATTATTATTTCTCCGATAATTATGCTTAAATGGCCGATATGATTCTCTATTTGGTGCATTGTAACTTCTATTTATTTGATTTCCATTATTTTGTAAAGAGTAATTTCGTCTGTAATTATTTTCCCAAATTTGACAATCTACATGTGGTCGTTTATGATAAATTTTATTCCAGGGCCTATCCTTCATCGTATTCATATCTTGTTTTCTAAAGGGTCTAAGTTGCTGAAAATTTAGCTTCTTTTGCAATGATTCTTGGTCAGTATTAATTTCATAACCGCGATCTGGTATGCGGTTAATTCCTACTCCAACCGACATTAAATTATGTTTTCCCACCTTTTTCTTTTTTTTTATTGAAGTCGATGAAGCTATCTTCTGAATCCGACGTGGAATAAAAAAATTGATTTGACTTATGGGTTCGGTTGGTCAATATTAATTCTACTCTAGAAATCTCTTTATATAGTTCTGAGATGTCATCAATATCCATTTTAGTTCCGATTAGGGCTATGTATTCAGGGTTAATTCTTTCGAGTATAATTTTAATAATTTCTTTTTCAGGAATATCTCCGAAAATCTTTGCGTATTGGACACGTGTGTCCACGAAATTTCTGAGGGACTCGTTTCTTCCTTGGGGCCTCAATAAAAATTTAGTTTTTAAAAGTATTTTGCTGGGCGGATACGTGATACTGGAAGAGTGAATCACGCAGTAATCGAAAGGAAATTTCGGGTTTGTTTGCGGCATTATACAGTAAATGGCTTACCGACCCCGTTGTCATTTCCGCAATAACGAAAAGAATTTCAGATGTTAAACTTTTATAATGTTGTAATAATGGATGTAGTGCGCATAAGAATTTAAAAATGGATTCCGGATCATTTAGTGATAACATAGGTAACCGATTAATCCTTGTTAAAAGGCTTTTATGTAATTTTGATGCACGGATATATTTTTCTTCGGTTTTACCTATTTGGCTTTGTTCGGAATCAGTTGAATTGAATTTAGGGTAAAAGTGGGCTCCTAAATTAGTGTTATTTCCCGTTAGGGCCATTGCGTAACTTTTTCTAGGTGTTGGGATTGTCACTTTTCTGACGGACTTTTCTGATTTAACTGATAATTGGTCTTCGTTTTCACTTACGATTTTTGGTTCCTTTTCGATTATTATCGGGTCATTTACGCATTCTTCAAAATTTTTATATATTTTTGTGGTCAATTTATTAATTAATGCTAAACGTTTCTTTTGTGCGAGCCGGGGGATATCAGGGGAGTTACAAATAATTTCATTCACGGTCTTAAATATTTTATTCATGAATTCTTGCGATTGGACAGAATTTAATTTTGTATGATCGGATAGCTCCATAGTTTGAGAGGCCTGAGACTCACAGGACAATCTCGCGTGAGATGATTGTGGGGTTCTCTGATTCTCTAGCATATTTGAAAATTTAAAATGTTATTTGGGAAACTAATCTATAATTACGAAAGAAAGTGCAAATAAAAGATAACCACGGATAAAGTAAAAAAAGAAATACCACGGATAAAGTAAAAAAAAGAATAACCACACTCTGCTACCAATTTTTTTGTGTAATGTAGCGTGCTTCGTTCTTCTATTTTGTTGGGCCCAACCCTGAATTCCAAAAACGAAAACAAGGTCCCAGAGGTTTTTAACGATCGGACCTGACTACAATAAATTCTTTTATTGATCAGGCACCTTTTATTTTTATTCAAACCAAAATAAATATAACACCGAATGTTTGTTGAATTTGAAATTTTAATTATAATTTATTTCACACAACTTCACAATATATTTTATTAATTATTATTTTTAATTTAAAGAATCCTTTTAACATATAATAAGCTTATCTCACATCAACAAATTTTAAAATGAAATTTAAATCTTGTTTTATAATTTTATAAAGAAACGTAAGAAATTATTTTATTAAATTATTATTATTAAATTTTGACCACCAAATAAAAAATATATATATAAATTGGAATCTTCAAATACATATACATATATACATCTTCCTATCAACTGGGCGTCCCCTTAAAGAAATTATTCTTTGTTTTACGCGGGTTTTGCTGGATTCGAACCATTGACCTTTACCTTACAGGGATTACCACCGGGCCACCGACGCGCCCTGTAATGTATTATTGTTTGCAATTTTGTAAATAATGGCAATGTAATGATCGAAATTTTCGCAATAAGGCGCATCTGATGTTTGAATGTTTGGTCCCCCATAACGTTTTTGGTTCAAAATGAAAATAAGTTTAACACAAGGTAAGATAACCTAAGGGAAGGAAGAAGAAGGTGCTTAAGAGGTTGTGTATGAATCAATTCTGAAACCTGTCAATCATTCGCTCTAAAAATTTCTTCAATTTTAATTTTAGTTTAATTTCCCACACCCCTACTTTAAGCAATGCTGTGATCAAATAATGGAACCACAATATGACAAATAATAGAAAATCGATAACGATTGTGCTGAACTTAGCATCGTAAAAGACAAAATAAATAAGATAAGACAATAATAATAAAACTATGTGGAAATTCTGAACCAAAAAGTCTTTTTCTGATACAAAAAAACAAACAAAAAAACGTGAAGATTGATTTAACTTCCAACTCATTGGGTGTCTCGGACGAAAGGATCAAACCACTTGACAATATTTTTTTCATGATAAATAAGAAAAAAGTTCAATCGGATTCATTTTGTCATTATTTTGCTAACAAATTAAGAAAATGGGAAAAATCTTTGGAAATTACTGCTCATTAACGCTGAATTTTGTTGAATTAAAAATATTGAACATGTTTCATTTTAATATAGGAGTAAACAAAAGTGTTAAGTGGTTTTGATCGTGTCCAATCAATATTGAACCGGGCTTAAATGAAGCCGTGAGGTGGCGGGGAATTCCACAACGAAGCCCCTAGCCAGGAAATCCCCTGGCTTTTAACGGTTGTAAATTTCAGACCGACTTCTCTGACGTCAATTATCTTTCCATTCGGCTGTTCCAAAACATGAATGCTTTAGAAAAACGCAATAAATAAATTGATGATTTATTGCAGGCAATACGGTGGAAACACAGCTTAAATCGGTTTACGCTTCCAACGAAATAAAATAAAACGCCAAGGCTATGAACATACAATTTGCGAACAAAGTGTGAGAAACAATGTGATAGGTGGTATAAAATAAAACGTATTCGTAATTCTTTTGTCTACCAACAGTCACGTGCAGACTAAAACATTTAAAAAGTTTGAAGAATTGTTAGGAAACAATTTTAATGAAAAATTGAAACATTTGATTCAAATGCCTTCCGAACCTATCGAATAGTTTTTTCCTTAAAGAAAGGCATTCAAAGAATGTGCACTGTTCTGTTTAGACCTCAGACCTGCAAAATCGTTTAAAATCAGACAAAACTTGTTTTTCGGCAGTAAATACAAATGTTTTTGCGCCACAGTTTTCGCGTAAACGATTACAGAATAAGTAGGGTTGATTAAATCAGTCATGGTTAAGTGAGGTAGGGTTAGGGTTAAGGTTAACATTATTATTTGAAATGAATACCTTCCCTCTTTATAAAGAAGCCGTATAACCTTTCTTTACATAAGAAAGATTTTCAAAAAGACCTGCAACTTTAAAAATCTGTCAAAATTTGTTTTACGGTTGAGTATACAATTCTTACGTGACCATTTTCCCGTCATCGATTTAGAGGAAGCGCATAGGTTTGATTATATTAGGTTAGGTAGGGTTAGGGTTAAGTAGTATTTGAGTAGAGATTGGTGGCCGTTAATCGACAATTATTGAGATATCCTGAGATGCATTCTGGTGTGATGTAGGTTTCAGAAAAACATTTTCTTTATCGTGCCAAAGTTTTGATCTTTATTGACATCATCTTC
This sequence comes from Cimex hemipterus, assembly GCA_039619505.1. Taxonomy (NCBI): domain Eukaryota; kingdom Metazoa; phylum Arthropoda; class Insecta; order Hemiptera; family Cimicidae; genus Cimex; species Cimex hemipterus. The sequence continues at coordinate 372,073 of CM077112.1, read as the reverse complement.
AGGGCCTGGGATTTGCTAAAATTTAAATTTAACATATACACTTAGGATTCAGTACACATTTTTGTAACATTTAACATGTTTGTAAATCCCAGGCCCTGAAGATGATTTCAATAAAAGATCGAAACGTTGGCACAATAAAAGAGAACCGACCAGAAAAGAAGAGAAGACATTTACATAAGAAAGAATTTAAAAAAATTCTATGTTCCGTCTAGACTTTCAAAATTTGGAAAAACGGACTTGCAAAAACTTTTAATATCGGTCAAAATTTGGTTGTCGGTTGAATATATAATTTTCACGCCATCGATGTCAAATTGTGATGATTCATTTTTTAAATTATTATTAAGCATGAAAGTTAAAACAAACTGGGTCCAAGTTTTTTAAAAATAATATTTAAATGATTATTTAAATAATTAAATTTTATATTTTTTTAAATAATATTTAAATAATTATTTTGAACGAATTGTAATTAAATTAAGAAAAACTTCAACAACTTGAAGAAAAAATTGAACAATTATAACAACTATTAACAATATTTTACTTTTTAAATATTTTTTGTTCCTGTTCTTCTTTTAACTTTTTGCGTCGAACAATTATAGGCCTCATCTGGCTTGATAACTTTTTATATATATATATAAGATACCATAGCAAAAACCGTCTCATTGTACTTGCAAATTTCGTAGGGCTTATCCTTTAATCCTAGATATTAGTGGGTTTTGTCAAATAAATCAATATAATTATAAATAATTTTCAATGATTGGTCTGATCTAGTGTATTCCCGTTTTTGACAAATCATAGAATGTTTAACGGCTCAGTTCAAGAGTAAGTTTAAAACGTATTGTTTCAAATTATTGAATATTAATTAATATTATATAATATTGACTTAGTGTAAAATAATAATAAAGAGCTCCAAATTTGATATATTATCCTCGCTTTACTAAGTTTGTGCATGTTAGCAACATTTGGGTGGGCAGGTGTTAACATAGAAATGTTGAACTTGTATGGAAAAAACCTACATATCAAAGATGAGAAACCATTTTGACCGGCATTCGAGTCAGCACGATGCGGTGAGATTTGTTCTTGACCCAAATACAAGGTGAACGGGGGAGTAACACTAGAATTTAGGAAAACCTTCCAGTCCTGGTAGGAGAGAATGGCCTCTCCGTTCCATACGTCGGCGCTCTAATATCCAAGAGATAAAACATTCGGAGAATACTAATAATCTACATTATTATATCTTTTCTTGTGGCTGAAAGCATTATTTTCTATTGAACCGATATTTCTCAAATAAACGTATGAAAATAATTTTTATACCGGTATTCTATCGATTGATTTAACTTCGGGTAAATAAATCTTCGCCGTCATTGAAAAATTCGATGTTTTTTTTTTGTAATTTCATCTTCATATAATTACATCTTACATAAATAACAATCAGAGATCTACGACCGTGGTGAGAATATGGAGAGGCTTAAAAGACGATTTCTCTCAAAAGGACGCGAGATATAGTCGCCTAATAGCTATAGAGACCTTTGTCGGATATATCACTTTAATTAATTTCCTCATAACGTGTCACCGGTCGTAATTTATTCCTTGATTCTCAATCATCTCTAATCATAATAGTTTCGTAGTCCTTCGTACCAATGGCATTCGGCATTTTTTTAAGGTCACTCATTCTCGAAGTTATTCCGAAATTAAATATTGGAAACACGCGAAACGTGTCAATTTTGGACATATATTTACAAAATAATCAATAATAGTATTCGTGATCTTTCTTTCGTGATACACGCTTCTATGCTTACGGTTATGAACAGCATGTGTTCCAAGTCATGTAAATTACATTGACTTAACTGCTTGTAATTATATATTATTTACCGCCTTAATGAGTTTAGAGTTAGGAAGTACATTACTTAACGCAATAATTAAATAGACAGGTGAACAATAAATTTAAAAAATTCAAGCTGCTAATCTTCAGTCATTCTTACGTATGTAAAAATGATAACAAATGACAATAAGCCAAAATACGCCTGGCAAACAAAACAACATGTCTGAGGGGCTAGGGTGATCGGATACGTGCAGAAAGCACGTAGACAACAACACAACAGCAGGAGCACAACAGGATCTCTTCAATTCAGATAGTTCAACGAACTCAGAAAACCAGATGCAGACAACCAATTTGAAAGGATCTGACCAAAAATTCTCTTATAAGTAAAGCAAAATAAGTCATTTCAAAGCGAATTGTTTCGAAGAATTGCTAATAGATCGGGCTCGATCATGCTGGTAGGTTTTTTCTCGATAAAACCCACCTTTGGAGTAAAATGCGGAAAAAAGCATTTCACACAAATTCACCGGCGAAGAAGATTAAAAGGCCAAAAACACACCTGCAGATAAAAAAATTACCGATTTTAGGCAGCCTAAAGTCGTAGAAAAGGACCAGGTAGCATACAACTCTGTAAAATCTAGCAGGAAATTTCTTCAATTCAGATAGAGATGTTCGAAGAATTTGGCGGAAAACGTCAGTTTAAAAGGTCACCAAAAAGTTAAATACATACTAATATTTTTTATTAAACGAAAAGTGTTTTGAAGATTTAGTCCAAAAATTTTACTTGATCATTGGGGATGTATTTATGACTAAACACTCCTTTTTCGAGATAGAGCCGATAATGGCAACAGATCACACAAACCTACCGCTCAAGATGGCCAAAAAGCTAAAAACACGCCCGATAGACCAAAAAAATCAACGATTGTACGTTGACCAGATTGAGTCCCAGACATGATTTATTGTCAGAAGAATCCAACAAGAAATGTCTTAATTTCATATCGTTCTACCACTTAGAAAAACCAGGTGCACATACCCAATGAATTTGGCAAGAAACACTGGCCAAAAATTCTCAAAAAAAAAAAATTATCCTTTTGAACATTTTCCAACGAGTCGTACCTATTCATTCGGATATGAATATATTCTTGATAAAACCCACCTTTGTGGATTAAACGTAAGTTTTATCTTACGTATTAGCATACAAAAGACCGAACAATTTTCTTCTGCCAGGTTGCCAGAAAATTTACGTAATGCATAGTTTGACAATTTGTTGTTAGTGATGTATTAATAATGCTTTTTTGCAACACAAATGGATAAAATCCCTTTGTTTTCTGGCAATTAACATAAGTCTTAGTAGTTAGAAATTATGTTGAACTAACACTGGGTTACTACTGGAACTATCGACGCTCGGGTTTTTGATGTTGATGAAACGCTTTTCGCCTTATCGTCATCTTCAGTGAGGAACGTTTCACAAACTTTTATTCAAATGTTCTTCACTGATCATTGCGAAACGCGTTTGCCAAATATCACAAACCCGATTATATACCCATCTAGTACCTGTTGAACATATATCAATACTTAAATTAATTAAGGTTTTTAGCTGAGGTAAAAAGTCAGTGTCACGAGCAGAATCCGGTGCATTTGAAAAATGGCAAAAAGGAGGGAAAATTCAAAAGGTGGGGTTGAGATGGGAAGTTAGTGTCCGAGTGGTCAAGGTCGCGATAGCTCAAGTGGTGGAGCAACGGCATAAGAAACGGAAGATCATGGGTTCGAATCCCGCTCGTGACACTGGCTTTTTTATCTCAAGGAATATCTTAAATACAGATTAATAGAATGATATTAATTGGTCAAGCGGACCACGAAAACAGAAAATATGTCAGTACATTATTTTGGCGAAACACATCTACCATTAATAATAAAAATATCAACATTTAAAATAATCGATTATAAGGTTATTTTCCGAGTTCTTTCAAAGCTTGTCGTTAAACCAAATTAAACGTCCAGTAAAGATAATTTATCCAAAGGTCCATCTTTGCGTCATATTGTAAGGTTGGGCCTGACTTTTATATCTGCAGTTATGTAAATTGGATTAATTTTATTTTAATTCTAG
>CM077112.1:323990-354009 GCA_039619505.1 Cimex hemipterus | reverse complement strand
TTGTTGTTACTGTGCCTCCTAAGAGGACAAGTATGATTATAGGTAATTATTTACGTTGTCATTCCATTGAAAAGATTAAGCAAACAATTTTTGTTTAAATCATAAGGAATTACAATGTTACAACATTTCACAGATTTTGTTTTGTTTTTTAGTATGTACATTCTGGGTACCTCGAAATAATAAAGGCGATGAAACTTGGTGTTAAATGATGAAATGTTTGCGAGGCAAATTCACAACTAAGTTACAGTCATTATGAAGAAAAGCCATTGTCCTAAAATTATTAAAGACAACTTTCAATTACCACCATTTATCAATAGTTTCAGCAATTTTTGACCAATTTTACCTCGCCTTGTACCAGTTTGACTGCACGGCGAAGTCCTTAATATTTAAATATGCAACAATAATATATTTTTGTTAAGAGGAAAGCGTTATAAAACTGGAGAACAGGTTTTAAATGCTATCGTTCCGGTGAAGTGCGTCAATCATTTAAAAACAGAGGACTCTTAATTGTTTTTCCGGGTTTGAATATTTATAAACCAAAAATTTTCCATCCTATTTAGGTCTTTTTTATTACGTTTTTCAGGCCTTGACATTTTTCTTCTATTTAGTCGAGTGCGAATGTGAGCGAAAATCAGATCAGATCAAGTTCTAATCTCGATGAAGAACTCATCAATCCTAGTTTCTTTACCTTTCAATTAATCGAGGTTTTTAGTTGAGATAAAAACGTCAGTGTCACAAGAGGGATTTGAACCAACGACCTGCGGCTAGATACGCCGCTGCTCTACCACTTGAGCAATCGTGACTTCCATCCACTCGGAATCTAACTTCCCATCTCAACCTCACCGTTTGAATTTTCCTTCCTTTTTTCCCTTTTTCAAACGTCGTGCAATCTAATTGATTCTCGACAACAAATGAAATGGCCACAGAGAACTTTAGTGAAGTATACTTCATTTAACTTATTAAAGTCACTAGTTACTTTATTTTCTTTTGCTTACTTCAGTTTTAACTTTTCCGATCATTCTGGTCAAATATTTTCCTGTCACAATATACTTTTGCCTATTTGGCAATCAGGCAAATAGACGCCGAAAGCGAACAAGTCAGGTTGTAATTAGGAATACTATTCATCAAACTTGGATTTTTTAATTTCTTCAGTGTTACCTCTCCAAATCCTCCTGGGCCGCCTTTCAGCCCTAGTACATTTTGGTAAATAGCGAGAGAAAACGGACCAGATGGCCTGATCAGGTTTTAGCTGCGAACCTCAAATTTTTTTAATGATAATCAGTTTTATCTGTTCCGCTTGTCCTGGACTATTTTTCCTCATATTTTGATCTTATACTTTTGCAATGTACAGTCCGAGTTTAAATACCGAGGGGAGGAGACCACATCAAATAAAAATAAAAAAGGTCAAACTTGGATTTTTTTAATGGATATTTTATTATCCCTTTCGATCGCCGGGGCCTTTTTGCATCATTCGAACTAAACACATTTTCCCCATAGATAATCTGAATATAAATAGCTAGAGAAGACGGACCAGATCAGCTGTCACCAGGTCGACACCGTTTAGTTGTTCTTTTAATCAGAAATTATAAATTTTTGAATATGATGTAATAATCGTTCATGCAAGTTTCGTCTGAATCTAAAATCGAATCTAGTCTTCAACATTCGAGCTGGATGGTAGAAAAGGACCAGGTTTGGAATCCCGGCTCTTTCGAAATAGCCAAACACCGGCTTTGACCCCACCGGGCTGGATACTGCATCCGTCGTGACAAACATTCGGGCAGCGAACACGTTCCTTCAAAATCTGGGTCATGATCAGCGAAATGACGGAACGTTGTCGTAAACAATCGAATCATTTCATCACTCTAATAATTTAAAAATAGATAACTTTTCGTTGTATTTGTATTCAACCTGATAGAACGTGTAAACCTGTTTGTTTCGGAATCGTCTTATTATGCGTCTTTTTTTTATTCTTTAAATGATCCTCATCTATGTTAAAATAATTCCTGAAATACAGTCGAGCATCAAGGTTTTAAGATAATATAAGCAACATAGAGGACGACTTTAAACAATTTGGCACTCGAGAATCGACATTTCCCATTTTCTCATATAAAATTACCTCAATTTTCTGCACGTGAAGGCTTGGCAGTTTCATTTTTTATTATTTCTATAACTACTGTCTCACTGTTAGGCTTGAGCTAAAATATATCGTAATTTAACAATTTATTGTGGACGCATCCAAAGATCAATTCTCGGACTTAAAGGACGCTTCTTTTCCTTGAGTATGCAATCATTAGCCGACTTGAGCAAAACTAAACGACAGAAATGACCGTTGCCTCTGAATGGAAGTTCATTGTCTTTCTTAGACTCGCAGCCAAGCCGTTCATAAGTTATCTTTCACCCCTCGAATCTACCTTCTCGAAGTCCCTCAAACATCTATATGGGCACTCGTCATTGGCGGAGAAAATCTAGAATCGAACATCTGCCACGTAATTAAAGCGGTAAAGTTAGTCTAGTAGGTTGGAAATGTCATATCAACAATATATACATGAAAGGCACTATATCAAGGTTACAATGTAGGGGAATTGCAGGTAAAACGTGGGGTATCAAACCATGACTACAGCAATTATTCTACCTAGATTATTTTTCGCAGCTTTAGTGTAGTGGAAAGGTCTAGAAAATAAAGGGAACAGTATATAAGGTCATTTTACAGACTAGGTTGTTTGATGATGACAGGAGCGTTTTCCACTACACCCACCTGGCACTTGAAATCATAACCAATATTACATCTCTTCACACTGAGGTTAAGATCAGAATCAGCTGGGACAAATTAATTAGCGAGGGCAGCTGGAATCATAAGTGCTATAACATAGGTCATTCGAAAATCTTATAACATTTGAGTAAGGTTATTATTATTAATTATTAAGCGTTAGTGATAAAAAAATTTAAAAAAGCATTTTCAATTAGTCCCCCTTGTGAATATAATTATAGTGTTGATGATGACCATTGCAACATAGACTGCTACACAGATGGTTCACTTATCAAAGATAATGGTTGCAGGAATCTACCTAAATTAGAAATCATCAACTCCTCCCCTCTTGGTAATAACAGCCAGGCTAGTTAGTCTTAGGTCATTACAAGAAGATTTGTACCTCAAGACTGGTGGAAGACACTGTAGATCTTATCAATAGAATCTCTTCCAGGTTTAAGAACAAGGTAACCCTTATTTGGATACCAGCACACAAAAGACACCATGGCAATGAAAGGCAGATAGTGTGGCCAAAGAAAGCTCTCTAATATTGGGTACCACAACCGGTATTGCCTCGCTCTATGAGTACAGCGAAAGAGAATATTAATAATTGGAGCATGAAACAATTTCTTAGGGCTTGAAATTTATCTCCCGATCACTGGCAATCGAAAGAGTTCGTTAAGGTAATCAAACCACAGAATCGAAATGGCTATTCTCTATCTCAAGGAAGGAAATTAGGAGGCTGGTTGGTGACGGGCCACTGCCCAATGAGAAGACACCTCTCTGTAACGGATATTCAAGACACTACCTTGCAGAGTGATAGGTATGCTGGGTCTAGATTTGAAATCTTTGAAGAAAAGGGCATCACCAAATCACTCCCCGAGAAAATCTTGATCCAAAGTCAATGAAATTTATGTAGGACACGTGAGCCGACTAAGTCCCGGACATTTTACGGATGGGGTGTGAGTCTACACATGCATTTAACCCCTCGAGTCTTGGTCGCCCATCCTGCATTATATATATAATCTTATTTGATCCCATAAGTCAGAGGTTACTGTAATTGCAATCAAATTTGGAAAATCTTCTACTGGACAGGACCCATCTCATCTTATTTTAAATCAATATTGATTTTCGCTTGGATAACAACATATTTGCATTGCATTAATTTTTTTACTCACAACGGGTATGTAAATAATAACTTCATGTAAAACTGTTGATGAGTGAGAAAATATCTTTAAAAACCACTGGTGAAGAAGTCCAGTGTGTACTCCTCTCAATCGATCGGTACTAGCTTAACTCGACAGGAAAGTGCATCAGCTATGCACTTTTTTAGTGGTCCAACATCTCAAGGTGGCTCCAGGCATGCGGTATTCCCCGAATATTTGCCATGTTTCGGTTTGATATCCATCAAATGGCGTGTTTATGTATATACACATGCGGGGTTTGTATAACCTCGTAGTTGTTGCGGAAATCGCGAATACGTTTTTTTCCATGTGACGTGAGAGTCCACAACTTACTACCAATCGTGATGGACCACAGTGAAACTGTTATTGTAGCAGCTGCGGTTACAGTTTTGTGCAGTGGCTAAAAAGTACAGCTTCTGTGATACATTTGTTATTATGCTTATAGAAATAATGTCTTTTCTAGTCCTTAAAAAGTTGATATTTTATACGACATAAATGCTATTTTTAATTTTGCTTTAGTAAGTGTAATTGATCGGGAAAGTTTTATCTGTCTTGTGACTAGTGATTGAGCATTGTCTCTAAGCAGCGTGTGTAAGTAGGCCTGGTGGTTAAGATTGACGTGGCATTAACATGCCCAAAACATCCCTAACCATCTCGCCTCGGCTTTACCGTAAACAAAGTCATACTAGAAATTGGAACATTCAGTGAGTCGTAAAAGAGCTGAGAAACGGTTTCTCGGAAGTCGGATGAAATTACAGCTTGAGTTAGCTCTCCAAGGTCGGGTCATTGCCGGTTCCTCATCCATGCCGCGGCCGTACCCTTGTGTCGAACTTGTTGCACCACCGGCGCACTTTCACCGGCTAGTTTGCGAACAAGACCTCTCCTTCAAATCCCCGAGTTGCAATCCGTGTAGTAAACATTGTGTAAAAGAGGAGACATTCGATGGGGAAAAATCGTGTTTAAAGAAAAGTAAAACGATACTGGTTCTAAAAGGGAAAACGGATGGTTTTTCGGAGGAACTTAAAATTTAATTAGCCATACGATTTCTGGAAAATAGAGAGGAATAGTCTTGCTTTTTGGTACGATTTCATCCGTACAAACTGGCGAATTGGTCCATGTTCCAATAAGCACCAATAAAATGTGCGGCGTGCTCTCAATCAACACCAATGTTCGATCAAATAGTCAAAAGAAAAGTAATGTGGGAAATTTGGTGGCCGACAATCAGGTGAGACCATGGCCCTCTGCATGCTTCGACTTCACTTCCTTTTTTTAAATTCATAGTTTAATCGAATCTGGATATTCCTCGAGGCGGGGTTCAAAACCTCTTCCTTTCACGGTAATAAATTACAGACATTCAAGTAAATTAGCATAAACACATATACATTTTAAAATAGCTCTGAGGAACAGCGATATACGCGCACTGACAATCGAACGTCCGAGACCACGCATAGTTCTGACTATTGCCTATAAACGTCAAACCTTCTACGATTTAAAATGCTGTAGAACTTTGTTATTAATACATAACGGGTACGTACATGTTCGCTTTCGAGAAAGTGGCCGAGAGTTATTCCTGAATGACCTATACGCAACCTTGTCAGTACGGCCTTTTCCCTTTCCGACCGTCCTCCATTTACCATGGACGTTTCTGAAAGAAAAATAATAAAATTGTAACAATTCTTAAATAAATAATCCGTGGGGAAAGTTTATAGCTAATAGTTATGCTAATTATTGTCATAAAGGTTTTATGATTATGGTTAATACATTTTACTAGGTTTCGTGGTCCATTTGACCAATTAATATTTTTCAATTAATTAAGGGTTTTAGTTGTGATGAAAAAGTAGTGTCACGAGCAGGATTCGAATCCACGATCTTCGGCTAGATACTGCTCTGATGAACGCCTTGAGCTATCGTGACTTCGATCCACTCGGACACAAACTTTCCATCTCAACCACAACTTTTCAATGTTCCCTCCTTTTTACCATTTTTTAAATGTCGTGTGCCATTCCTCAAATTTGATTCTCGGTGACAAATGAAATGAATTAATTTAAACGGTGGGGTTGAGATGGAAAGATGGAGTTTCCGAGTGTATCGAAGTCTCGATAGTTCAAGTGATAGACCAGCGGCGTATCTAGCCGACGATCGTGGGTTCGAATCCCGCTCGAGACACTGACTTTTTTATCTCAACTAAAAACCTTGATTAATTGAAAGATTATGGTTAATTTTTTTGTATCCTTTTCTTCTTCCACCTCACTACTTCTTTGAAACTTTTCATTCTGTTTTAGGTACAAACTTTTCCATTTCTTTCATTTAATTTACTTTTCTTATGTCCAAAAGTTTAAGAATAGAACGAGTCGCACTTGCATTCTCGAGCCGAACAGAAATTCGGATTGTTTTAAAATTATAGAGAATGGGCGACTATTAGCCCTAAATTCACATAGAATAATCCACAAAGGTAATAAGCAAGCAACAAGGTTAAAGGTATTATGAATGGCCAGTTGCATAACAAATAATATACCTTCAGTACTGAAATTTTTCAGACCCTTCATTTATTTCAAAGTGTGCCTTTAAATCGCAAATGCTATATCATTCGACGATGTGTAATGAATAACCGACAATGTTCTTCATATCTTCCATAAATGCCAAACATTGTATAAGTTTCTACATGGGAACGAACCCGTGGAAGGATGTATTTACTCCCTGACATTGTGAGCCTTTTAATTGGCCGAGAAATCTCTCAAAATTCAACTGTTCAAACCATTAATTGTATTGTTTCTTCTTTTTCCTCTTAGTAGGTGAAATTTGGATTCTTTAGTATATTAGCATATATTGGCATATATTGGCACTTTTTTTAAAACATACATTTTTATTACAGACCAATAATGCATTTCTTCAGGTTCAAAATGTTCAATGTATGGGCACGTTTTTACTCACGAATATGAGTAAACCATTTCGGTATGATTTCGATGGTCTGTGGGTCGGACTCATAATCAGCCAACAGTCCTTGGCAATGTTGGAACTCAGACGGTCCTCAAAGTAATTTGAAAACCATATATTAAAAAATGATTTATGTCAATTTGCGGACTTAAGATTGTTTTGCCCTGAAGATGACCGTAAAGGCCGAGATCTTGGCAGTAAGAATTGAAGTTTTTTCATCAGACCATACCGAGGAGTCAGATTATTCATTTCGGTAGGTACCTTTAACACTTAATTGCAGCTTGAATCAACATTATTGCACTGTCCATTTAAAGTTTTTTTACGGGTTCCAGAAGAATTATGAAATACATATAAAATCTCTCTCTCCTCTCTTCTCTCTCTTTGACTCCTTTACATTCTCTCTGTTTCTTTCTCCAGTTTATTTGACGATATCACAAAAGACAAGGCTTTGGAATGGTTGGAACCATTTTGTCTTAAATATAAGTAAGTATGAGAACGTTATTTAGAATGAATGACTCCAGTCATATCACAATTTTACGGATAAAAGCGCACAATAGGAACAGGCAACGAAAAGAAGCATATGAACGATTACTACAAATTGATAAACGCGCAACAAAAGACCGGCCATTGCTCGTGGAATTTACAGGGCTTCTTCCTCATTTGTGCAAAAGCAACAACAGACGAGGATGGCTGCCAAATGGAAAGAGATTTGGAATACATCTGACAATATAGCGAGCACATACGCAAAAATTACGAATGTAGCGTGTAGATTGGCCGCTAAACTGGAAAATTATACAGGCAGTAATGAGAAAACTGTAAAGTAATTTAAACGATTTCCTATCACTGATGATGACATCTACAACTGCCCCGACAAATGACGTAGACATAGTCATTAGCGTTGGAATACTATAATTTCGATTAAGAGTGTAGCTGTGGAAAAAAGTTGTACTCTGCGAACGGGATTGGCCTCCAAGTTTTGAAAAATTGGTGTCGCGGTACCTCACGGACTTTATTAAAAATATAAATAAAATATTTACGCCTCTTTACTTAGTTTACAATACATAATATCACAATAAAATGCTAAAATAAAGCAATCGATCAATAAAATTATTTAGTAAATTTTAAATTGTAAAAAAAATGTATTTATAAATAAAATATATTTAGCCCACTTTAGTTAGCTTACAATAAATACTGTAACAATCAAATTTTAAAATAAAGCAATAAAATTATTTTCTGTAAGAACTACTAATCCTAAACACCTGTAATCATTATGTGGACACTCCCCCTCTCTCTCTCTCTCTCTTTCTCACTCTCTCTCTCTCTCTTTCTCACTCTCTCTCTCTCTCTCTCACTTATTCTCTCATACAGTCCCTATCTACCTGTCTGTCTCCTTCCTCTTTTTCTCTCACCAGCTCTCATTCTCTCTCTCACACTCTCTCCTCTCTTTAACTCCCTTTCATTCTTTCTGTTTCTTTATTTTTCTTTTTTTCTTTTTTATTTATTATTAAAAAAATTTAATGGTGCAATCTGATGTGGTATAGGTTTCAGAAAAACATTTTCTTTATCGTGCCAATGTTTCGATCTTTATTCAGATCACCTTTAGGTCTGGGATTTATAAACATTGTTTATGTTTAAGAAATACATGTAGGGTGTGGGAAAAGTGAATTTATACAATGCAAAGTATATTTTTTTATATCAAAGTATTTCTAATCATGCATTGCGTATGTAATTGTTAAATTTAAACAATGTTTGTTAATCCCAGGCACTGAAAATAATCCCAATAAAGACCAAAACGTTGGCAAGAAAAGATAAAAATGATCTTTATGTAAATATGTTTTTCCCAGTATTAATAAAAGTCAAATAAATGTAACATTAATGCAGAAAAAAACATTTGATCAAAATTTAATGTCCCCATTTTTCTACTAAGAAAATTGCTTGTTCAGTCAACTTGTGTACAGCATGTTCAGAATTGTTTTTGAAATTTCAATTACAAACCATTTGAACAGTAAATTTCATAAAATTGTGTAAAAAATTGATAAGATGATTGTGGCATATGTATACGGTCATAGAAGGACAAGGACTTAGACGAAACGCCCAAATGGAGAGTTAGCCAACAGGGAATTAAGTATTAAGTTTCTAATGAGTGTTTCTGTTTATCCTTTTATTTGCAAATCCTAAATTTTACTCAAGCCTTATTCTACGGTTATTTGGAAGGAAAATTGTCGTTTAAGTATTTAAAAAGACTATAATATTTTTTCTTGGTCTGATTTCAACTTGAAAAAAAAAAAAATCCAGGCTATTCTTAAGTGTTGTAAACGTCATATGGGTTTACATTTAAAATTTTTAACCTATTATCCAATTTGCTGAAATTTTTTACTACATATTTAATTTGTTTAAATTAAAAATTAAACAAGTATTCTTTCGGATTTCAAATTTTGTCATTTGTTTCAATCATTATAGGTCTATTGTGGAACCCCTGTGGTTAAGACATTGTGAAAGATGGTTTTTTTTCACAAAGCTTATCGCATTCCTGGGTATAAAAATTAGCTTATTGTAGCCTCACATTCGCAAAGTATATGTTCCAACGTCTCTGATTTCTCCTGAGAGAACTCTCAACTTTGCCCACTTTTTGAAATAGTAGTTAAGAGAACATATATAGAGACTTTAAATTTCCCTCGAATTTTGTTTGCTAAAAGAAGAGTTCTTTTACTTTCCTTTTTTAATAAATCTATACTCTTTAACTTGCTTCAATCTGTTGATTTCATCCAGTGTTTGAGCCATTGTTTTAGCACCAGTTTTTGCATACTTTCTAGTGTTATTAATTTGTTTCCAGCCTTATACTTAAGGTGTGTTTAAATTAACATGTATGTTTTTATATTTTGGAACATGATTTAAATCGAAAATTGAAAGGATAATATAATAATAATAATATAATATAGCTCAAAAATTGTATTATACGTTTTTTTCTAAGTTCATTACTGTATATGCATTAATTTCAGATATGCACTCTTGGGCCCAAGTGGCTGTGGAAAGACAACCCTGCTTAGCTGTATCGTTGGAAAAATTAATTTGGATGCTGGTTCTATAGAAGTGTCATCAACCTACAAATCTCTTCTTGGTTACATGCCACAAGTAAGTCCTTTATGTATTTAGTCGATTATATTTAGTTTCGAATTTTTGTTGCTATAAAAAAGTAATTTAATTTACACTTTTTGCACTATTATTAAGTAAAATTTTGGTATTTTATATGTGGCGGTGGACTTAATTTATACTGTAAGGTTAATTGTTCAAAAAATGACCTTAATGTTATTTTGTACATTTAGCATGGTTAATATCTCCTAACATCACATAAATACCAAAATTATAGATTTATCTCAGTTTTTCCCAAAGTTTTCTTGTAATTTGTGGTCAGATTTACAAATTTATTTTATTTTATTTGGTTATAGATGGTAAATTACTTTCTTATCTGATTTTATATTATATTTTTTTAAAATTATCACTTCATTTGAGTGTAAATATATTTTTTGTTATAAAATCAAAAATGGTTAAAATGAAAGGCTAATGAAAATTATTGAAATTAACTCCTTAAACTGTACAGTAACAAAATTACACAAATTAATGGTCCATTTTTTCCAGCATATTGCTCTCTACATGCAGTTGAGTATAGCAGAAACATTTGCTTATTACGGTCGAGTTTATGGAATGAGATGGGATGAGATTCAAGACAGGAGCTACCATCTGCAAAAACTCCTCGAATTGCCTTTAGACAAACGGATTGTCGAGACATTGAGGTGTGGAAAATTATTTTTCCACTATTTGTCCTTATCATTAGCAAAAGATGATTCTAGTTGTTTGTTTTTAATTGTCTAGCATTGTTTTTTACTTTACAGTGGAGGACAACAAAGAAGAGTATCTCTGGCCGTATCATTAATTCACAATCCAGACATATTAATCTTGGATGAGCCGACAGTTGGCCTCGATCCTGTGCTTAGTGATAGGTAAATTCAGAAAAATTTAATGATTAGATGCTTTTGATTTCCATAATTATATAATTAATCTTAATATTAACAGTGTTTATGACAACCTGTGCCTTTAATAATCTTAGATAGTTTTACATAATTTTTTTCCTACCTGGTGAATATAATATTAAACAAATATATATTTTAGCATTTGGCAGTATTTATTGAAACTCACCACAGTTGAAAAAAAGACTATAATAATAACGACTCATTATATACAAGAAGCAATACAGGCCAACAAGGTAATAGCAATCATAATATCTTTTATTAAAGTGGAATAAATGAAATGCCATTTTTAGGTAGGTCTCATGAGAGGAGGAATATTATTATGTGAAGAAACGCCAGCTGATTTAATGGCAAAAAATAACTGTTCAACAATGGAAGAAGCATTTTTAAAATTAAGTCAAAAACAAGAGCTTATGGGGCCGGTGAGTTTCATTGAAAGCTTTTGTATTTCCCCACAAAAACTTAATTTTTGTACAATTTTAGGAAATAATTCCAAGCAATCTACCTCCAAGAACTAAACTTAATACAATGAAGAGACATGCATTTTTTTCTAAAAACTGTTTTATTGCAGAAATTGTTAAAAACTGGTTCTTCATCTGGAGAAATAAACCGTGAGAAATTTTTAAAAATCCTTTATAAATATATTTTCTTAAAACTTTTTATGTTTGTACAGAATGCTAGCTTTCCTTTTTGGCCTTCCATTGGTAATAACATTACTTTTTAACATAGCCATCGGTCATAATCCCAAAGGTCTTGGGATTGCTGTGATAAACCGCGAAACACCGCATGGTGCTTTAGATTGTGCAATCAATCCAGGGATAGGGTGTAATTTTACATATCCGATGAGCTGTTTATTCATACAAAAACTTCATTCTTCAGGACTAACACTTGTTAGTAAAAATAATTAATAATTTATATTAATTATTATAACATAAAAAAACAAATGATTAAATTTAAAAAATAATATTTGTCACTTAGGTACCATTTGATGATTTGGACACCGCCAAATATGCCGTTAAAAGAAATTATATTTGGGGACTCGTAGAGATTCCTGCCAACTACACTCTGAGTGTGTTGGAAAGGTTAACATTTAATTTGAAGACAAAGGATTACGCCATCGATCACGGAAGTCTCAATGTCTGGTTAGACATGTCCAGTAAGTCATGTACTTTATTTATTTGTTAATACGACTATTAATTTATAACTTAAAATATATTTAGATCAAAACATTGGAACGATGTTGAAAATCAATATACTCGACGCCTATACGAGATTTATGGAACAAATGTTTCGAGATTGTGGCTGGCCTAAAAATTCGATTGGCATTCCAATGAAGGTGACAAAAAAAATTTGTTTTTCAATAATATGCTTTATATTTAACTTATAATTTCCCACACAATGGATGTATAATCTTATTTTTGTCTTTTTAGTACTATGAACCAGTTTATGGAGAGAAAATTGCAAATCTCAATCACTACGCAAGCCCAGCCATTATTCTTTTGTAAGAATTGTTTATTCATTCTGTGAGTTTATGGCAGTAAAATTATTATTATTTTTTAGGCTGATATTTTATCTTCCTATGTCATATACAATAGGTGTATTGGTTCAAGAAAAATTACTAGGCGTTTTAGAGAGAAGTTTAGTCGCTGGTAAACATCGCTACTTAATATATTGTACTTGTTAGAGAAAAACGCACCATGATAATGAACAGAGAAATTTTATTTGCAGGAATAACGTTGACTGAAGTGTTTATATCTCACACAGTAATTCAGATAATAATTCTTACTTTTCAAATGTCAATTGCTATGACAGTCCTCTATTACATTTTTGAAAGCCCATTTATAGGAGACCCTTTCACAACAGCATTCCTTTTATTATTGCAAGGAATCAGTGGAATAGCTTTTGGCAAGTTTGTTGATCCTACAAAAAAAAAAAAAAAAAACCATAATTGTTATTTATTTATTTTCTTTTGCAGGATTTTTGGTGGCAATGTCGTTTGATAAAATGCTCCATGCAACTTTCGCCAGCTTAGGCAGTGTGTTCTCGTATTTCTTTTTATCAGGTTTAGTATGGCCACAACAAGGAGCTTATTTTATTTTACAATGGTTCAGATGGGTCGTTCCAGTGTCGTATTCGGTTGAAGCAATGAGAGCTTTGACAGCCAAAGGTTGGTCTATAACTCACCCCTTGGTGATTAAAGGATTTGTATCCGTTTCTTCGTGGATCGTCATTTTCTGTCTAATGGCTCACATTGTTTTAAAAGTGCGAAAGGGAAATTTTGGGACACAGTAACAAAACAAGCCAAAATTAGAATTGTAAAAACCCACCTGTACATATTATTTTTGTAAATATATTTCTGTAGCAGTACAAACTGTTAGTGTGTAAAATCTGTACATTTATTTTGTGATAGACTAAATAATTTAAATTATTCATTTTACACTTTTATAAGGCAAGACATTCCATGTTTACTACTTGCTGGCGTAAATTTGATTTTTTGTGTAAATAGACTTCCAAAAATGTAATATTTGCTCAAATTTAAATAAGTCAACTTTTTTTGTGATTTAGTTTATATTGACTTTGTTATTTATAAAATTTATTAGTATGCATATAGCTTACTTAATTTCCTAAATTAAAAAAATAAATGTTTATAATTTAATTGTATTAATAATTTCTTACCTAGACTCAGTTTTTTGTTTTCTTTTTGTAACACTCATTTATAAATGAGTGCTATACTCTTTGTCTTGTTTGGGAATATTAAACGGATATGTGTCTAAGTTAGATCTTTGTGGAGGCGGTAATATCTTTTGCTGGGGCATTTTCCCTCCTATGTTGTGCTTGAACAAGTGCTCACTCTGGAAAAAAAAAAATTAAATACCGGATGTCATACTTACAACAATAATTCATATTTTACAAAAAAATCAATTGGATTGTGTGGATTTTCAATGGCTGTCTGTATCAGAGCATCTGTTATGTTGCTGAAAAGGAATCTATTGAGGAAATATCCATAAGGAAGACACTTGTCAGCCAATTCTTTCATTTCTGAAAACACCTCCTTGGAAAATGGGTCATTCTAAAAAATAATAATAATAAATAAATTGTCAAAATACATTATTGAAAAACAGTTTAAATAACCTCAAATTGAATATTATTTTCTTTGATGTCCACTTTACTAGGTTTTCTAAGTGCGGGTTCTTCTATCCCTGGTGTAGGTGCATGAAAGATTCCTTGGTGATTATATTTGCCCCCTGTTTTTTTTTAAATTAATTTAAGTGTTAACATCATTACATACATAAATTAACATTTTATTAATTCCTTTCATAAAAACTGTAAAAACAGTATTAGTATTAGTTGTTTTTTGTTTTAAAAAGTTAATGCAATTTGGTAGTTTCCAATCATTTTGATCTGATCAAATCAGATTTCTTTTTGAGTCTGCTGGCTGATGGATCTGCAACCTTGTCAGTTATGATCATTTTAGCTCAAACTGGTTGGCCAGGCAAAATGACAAAATGTGTTTGATAAATATATCAAATTAAATCAACATTTTGCAATTTTTTTATATTATATTATTTGTTTATAAGCAATAATGGCAAGCTTTAAACTTTATTTACTCCATGATCCCAAAATTCATATTTCAAAATAAACTTCAAATTATAATATGCAAAAGCAGACTGGTAGAAACGGATTCCAGTTATGCCAATTATATTTGGTATGGTCAGAGTATCTATGAAAATAATACAAGATCTCGAATTTATATAAGCCTAAAGATGCTACTTGCAGGAATGTGCCAGGGAGATAAAAAAGTGGAAATTGGCAACAAAAGAAGAGCTATCTACTCGGACTGAGAGACAGCACACAAAACATCATCAGTAGTTAAGTCGAGAGATGTTTGGAATTGAATCAAATCCCTGTCAGAAATTGGTTACCAGGGCATATTGGGCAGAGAGCAACTAAAAGGAAAATACTTAGAAGTTAACTAAAAAGAAAAGTTTGATGTCAGACCTGAACGTATTTGCAGCCATGTAAGAGGGTTAAGAAATAAGTCCTTGGTTCAATGGGATTGTATTGCAGGATAGAGGAAGAAAAAAGTTCATTAAAGAACCATTATATGAATCTCACAATAAACAGCAGAACCTAATAATGGAGACTGAACAATAGCGGTTACGAAACACAAGGCCATAAAGAGGCCACTTTTAACCTTAATCTTAACCTCTTCTACATCAAGAATCTCTTCCTACTTGAGGAAGGACGCATTTAAGACAATTTGGATGATAGAATCCAAATTAAGAGAAATTAATTTTAAATTTTTACAAATTTAAATTTTAAATAAAAAATAAAGAGATTAACTGAAAAAGTGTATTTGTACAAGGATTGTAAGTTCAATTTGTTTATGGATTTGGTCAATAACAGAAAAATTCTATTGCATTGATAAATAAGTGGTACAGATGGTTTTGTTGAAAAGACTGGTTAGTAACACTAAGCAGGCAAAAATGGAATAACACGCGTTGTCACCATCAAAACAGCAAAAGGTATGGTAATTAGGGCAATTACAAAATTAGCCCCCCCCCCTACTTCCTGAAGAAGAGTCAATCTATCATAACCAATAACAATAACAACAATCTACAAATGGGATTTTTTTCAAAAACACCGGCACCCTGAAGGTTTATATAACCTCTGCTGTTGCGAACCCTCGTAAAAAAAAGAAAAGAAAAAAAATAATAACAATTGTGAAAAAGAAACAACTGTTTTTGGTGGGTGGTATGTTGAGGTTTGAATAAGTTCATTTGTTTTATTATTTTTACAAAGTCATTTTTTAATTATTTAATAAATCATAGTAGTTCGTTTTAGTTTAAAAAAATGTTAAAAAATGGAAAAGCGGCCAGAATGCAATAAGAACGTTGTGTTTATTAACTCATAAAGGGCAGGCTGTAAACATGGGTCCGAACTGTGAATACGCAAGCAATTGGGAATGGGATCAAGTTAGTTGTGATCTAGCGTCTTTTTGAAATTTTTAATTCATTTTTTAAAGGATGGCTAGTTTGTGACAGGCTAAAAGGGTAATAAAGTCAAATCCAGGAGCTTTCACAGGATAGAGTTCATAACACAATATACTTAATACTGAAAGGAATAAAGTGTTTTTAAGGGAAAGAGTAAATCCTGTTACATAGGAAGGTTTGGTTTAATGTGGGTTTTGCAGATGGTGGGTCAAAAGCATTTAAAAATATTTTGTACAAATTAATCTCAAATAAAATTTCAATTTTAAATTGCAAGGGCTATGCCAGGTTTTGAACCCAGAACTGTTAGCATGGTAAATAAAATTCAGACACCCTGAGCACTCAGCCACCATGTTACTTTCAAGGGAGAGTAATGAAATATGAAGCAGTATGAATATTCACGAATATCCTTGTAACAGAATTTTACAGTTAAAATAAAAAACAAGAAAATTGTATACAAATAATATGTTACAAACCATAATCTTCTGGTTTTCCAAGAAGGAAGTGAATATGTTTCAGAATTTGTGAAACTGATTCTCTGCTTGTATCAAAAGTAATTGGTAATATTGATGTATTGGCAGTGAAAAAGTCCAGAGTTGACTTTATCTTCACAATATTATGCCTACAATAAAGTATCAATGAAAACTGTATCTAGTGGCTACTTAAATATATATAATAAAATTTAAATTACTTATAAAATTCCAAATGCTGAAATTTATCCATGTACTCTTTTTGAAAGCTTTTTGCCTGTTTTGTGACACAATCCTTCATGCATGCAGAAGACTTTTTAGCAGTGTGGAACACATAATCTTAATATGTCAAAAAGAAATGGCTAAAATTTATTTGAACTGTGGCCCTAGATAATAATTTTTTTTTACTTGGCAATCGTTCATAATGGCCAGCAAATTTTGATTCTATAACTTTTTCTTTTTCAGGCTTCTCTTTGTCTCCTCCTGGTTTCTTCGGGTCTTTATCTTTTGATTCAGGTGGCTTTTCATCAGTACCACCAACTGGAAAAGTCAGTTTATTTATAATGATTTTATTTGTTACATGCAAACTTATAATAAAAGTATAGCCTGCTTATTTATGCTTACGTCCTTGTGTTCTTGTAAAAATGATTTCAGCTTCCACTTCAGTAGCAGGAACACCGTCGAGTATGTAACCGGTAAATTTTAAAATTGGATGTTGCAAAAGTTCATGAACTATTCTGAAACATCTCCATCATTAGAATGAAATTCTTCCAAATTATTTTATTTGAATTTTATTTACTCAGCTACAACTTCAAGTCTTGCTGGGATCAACGTTCCTGGAGAGGATTTAATAATTTTTTCATATCGCAGCAAAACACTTTTTGCATCGTTCAGCAAACTTTCAGGCCCTTTCACTTTTTCTGGCTCACCCGTCTGTGTCTCAGACAAGTATTCATGCAATTTAAGATTAAAGTTGTAGCTTTGACTTCTTAAAGGATACAAAGATTTGTTTCTAAGCAGATACCTTCGGAATTCTCTTTGCTGAAAAACAAGAGTAAAAAATTAATATTAATTCAGGCAAATAAATAAATTTGGGAGTGGATTTTTAAAGAACACTCAAGGTGTAAATATTTTTTGCTATTTTGCTAGGCTAATGCCTACAGTTACCAATTTTAAGATTCACTTTCTGAAAGTGAACAATTGTCTATCATGTAATGAAAGTTTGAAAATAAAACATGATTATTGCATTGAACAATGGATTTCTTTTACTTAAATAAAACAACTTAATCCTATAACGGGTTGGCATAAACAATTATTATTATTATATTATAAATTTATTTAAATGTGAAGAACAACAAAAGTAAGTAGAGTTTGATAGAATTGTAACAAAATTTAAAAATAAAATAAAATTGATTGTATTTACCCATGCCAAGAGTCTTAGAACATTAAATCTGTTCATTTTAGTTTTACCCATTGTGTATCGAAATTTATCTTCAAATGGCTTCCTTGGATCACCTAAGGCCAATACTATATCCTGCATCCTCATCTATAAATATACATTTGTACGAAACTTTGTCAATTATTGTAGAATAGACCAATAATGCTTACTACAAGTTTCAAAAGTATAAAGACAGCTTTCGAAGGATTTATGTATGTTATGCGATAATGCTTCGATAAGTCCATTGATATTTTAGTCTGGTCAAGTGAAAACGGCCCAAAAATGACTATCCTCAATGGCTAAAAAGCGAGCCTAGGTTTATTGAATTATGGCAAAATATATCGACTAACCTTTGCACTTCCATTCTCGATGTAATTAACCATCGAACAACCACCTTCGTGCATGAAGCCAGTATTGTCAACCCACCCAGAGGCACCCGTTAAGTAGGAAGGATAGATGTAACATTCACTGGACATGATATCCAATGCACTTTGCTAATTTTTTTTTTCATTATGTACAAATATGTAAAAAAAATAAAAATAATAGGCATGCTACTAACCGGTATACCAAAGGTTTTATTAAAGCAAAATGGAACAATTTTTGTATAATTTTCAGCAATACTTTTCCCCATGACCTATAAATAATATTGTTTAATTGAATCTTATTCCATTTTAATTGTACAAATTAATTTACTAGTAATTAATTAACATATTTATAAAATTTATTTTTACTTCCAATATTTGCTTTTGTGTCACTGGCTTCTTTTCAGCTGCCACAATATATGGTGTGAAGTAGGGAAAGTTGCGCAGCAAATGTAAAATCAGTCTGAAAACAATTTATATTAATTGAATATCTAAAACTTAATTTGAATTAAATTTTACCTTGCAAGTTCGGCTGAATGAAATGTATTAATAAGGTTTTTACCAGGGCCAAAAATAGGCAGAAAAGTTTTATTTTCCCTTGCAAGGTCAATGTAGCTGTTAAGATGTCCTCCGCCTGGCCCGTATACCAAACCAACCCCAATGATCAAAATTCTCATGATGTCTCGATACTAAAATATTGCATAAACATATATTGAACAAATAAATGATAAAATTAAAATAAAAAAATTATAACTTGATAAGATTTATCATGGACGTAATTTTCAAAGTCGTAGTGCTTTTTATATCTTGGATGTGGTAGCCGTTTAGGGAAATATTCTTCTCTGACAACATTTTCAACAGCAAGCTGAAAAAAAAAAAAAAAAATCAAAATAACAATTCCTATTTAATAGCATTTGTCAGATAAGAACTCACTTTCTTCAAGTCCTTACTTTCCCCCCAGGTAAGTACTGGTGAGATTAGAAAGTATGTGTGTATGCCAAAGAAAGATTGTATTTTTTCTCTGTATGCTTGATTCATCGTGGACAATGTTGAAGTAAGCACTTTGAAAAAATCTCTTTGTAATGCAATCATGAACATATAATATTAGATTATTAAGAATGGTTTGTTGTATAAATTTTTTTACAATCTAGAACAGCTTTTGCTTCATCTATATCAGCGTCTTCCCTGGTGATGTCAAATATAAATGTTGTACATGTATATATGTGGTCTTTGAATTCTATTGGATTTGTTGGGTCAGGACATAGATATTTTATTATTTTTCTCATTTCTGGTTTAAGTTTCTAAAATAGTTTATGTAACAGCTAAATTGTATTTTTATTAAAAACTGATTTTTAAAAACTTACCTCCAGGTTTTTTCTATTTTTGATACTCATCGAAGCATAAATTTCATAAGATGGTTCTACAACAGCCAAGTCTTTTTGATAGAATTCAATTGGTTTATTTTTTATCGGTTCATTTAAGTACTCCTGAATCTTTTTATTCACAATCATTTCAACAGGAGTTTTCTTCTCAGGTAATTTCTCTTCTTCTAGGACCAAAGGTGCGGTGATTTGTGGTGGCTGTGGCATGTACCTGGTATAATACCAGAACTTTTTTTTCAGACACGTTTTCAGCTCTTCAGAAAATACGTAGCTTTTATTTCTTAATGCTTTTGCTTTTTCTGCATCTAGAAAAATATTTAATTGTTAATTTTGTGTACCACTATAACAGTGAAGTCATTTATTTAGTACCGAAGGGTAAGATTTGCTGTGCGGTCAATCTCTTTTCTTCGAGATGTGCATAATCCACCAACCAATCATATCTCTTATGGCATTTCGGCCTATGGAGAACATGTATAGGCCATAGCTTCTGGAATATCTTTCCAACTTGCCTCTTGGTCAAAACGACTTGCCTCTGGCCAATTGGAGGACTCTTTTTTTTCCTCTAAAATGAAAAAATATGTTTATCGAAATAATCTGAAAGAAAAAAAATTGTAAAAGCAAAAGATCTCTAACTTTTTGAGAGTTTTTGCTTGCTCGTCTGCTGCTGGCCCTTCTACTGCTGGCTCTTCTACTACTGGCTCTTCTGCTGCTTGCTCTTCTGCTAGCACCCTTTTTGCTACTCGCCCTCCTGCTGCTTGCTCTCCTCATGCTTGCCTTCTTGCTGCTCGCCCTCCTGGTGCTTGCCTTTTTACTTTTTCTTCTTTCACCGCTGCTTGCCCCCTTGCTGCTCTCTGGTTCACTGGGTTCACTCTTTTCACTATTTTTTGCGCTGCCTTCTTTCATAGTGCCTTTAGAATCACCACTTTTTGATCGCTGGCTTTTTATTGACTTTTTCCGAGAAGAACGTTGTGATGATTTGATGTCCTCTTCATCGGATAAAGAAGAAGAAGAAGATGTGTCATGAGATGGGATATTTCTCTCTTGAAATTTTTCAAGAACAAAAACCTTAAGATAATTATTTGTTAATAAAAACACTAGATTTTGTTTTTTCAATTAACAGACCTTCGCTAACTCTTGAGGAATAAATTCATCAATATCATTAAGAAAAATTCTGAAAGACACTATTGGTCTTTTTTTCATTATTTCCTCCGCTGCTTCTCTGCATTCAGTCATTTCTCTTGGGTATATGTATTTCCCTTGAACTTCACCAAACATCTCCATGTTGAAGTTGGATTAAAATGAACTTATAGAAACCTAAAGAAAGTAGTTTATTATATATAATATTTTCTCATATTAAAAAAATCAAATTCTATTTTTTTCAGATGGTTAAGAAATTGAGCAGTTTCCACATGGTTCAAACCAACATCATAGAATATAATTTGACCCATTTTGAAGAACCAACACAGGTCAAATTGAAATGAGCTACATAATAATTTTATTTTATTTTGTTTTTAACTTGTTATTTTTTCTGTTTTAATCTAGAACAATTCTCTCCTATTCCACCTATTCCATACAGATTCCTTGCATTAGCCCTAATCTTGTTTTATTTTTTCTAAAAGTTAACTCCCATTTGAATGACCAATTTTATTTGTTTTTTAAATTTTTCAACATAAGCATTCTACAAAAAATAACATTAGCTCCTGGCTAAAATTAGAATTGCAATGCGTTACTAACTGGTCTTTTTATCTTCAACTTTATCCTGTGTCTTTGATGGAGCCTTGTCTTTTTTCTTGCTCACTGTCTTTTCTTTCTAGGACACTGGTTTCTTTTTCGCAGCCAGTTTCCTAGTACAAGGCTCAGGCTCTTTCAAACCGCTTGTGGCACCTCCATCACCTCCTGCTTCTTTGCAAGTGTTTTTCTCTTTCTTCTTCTTGAAGGTTCTTATCTTTCAGGCAGCCCTGTTTCTTTTTAGCTGTAGATTCTGTGTTAGCGGGTTCAAACTCTGTCTTAACTACTGTGGCATCTCCATCGCTTCCCTCGACATCAGACAATTTTCTCTTCAGTTCGGACCTCTGTTCATGCTTGGACAATGTATTCTCTTCCATGAAGAGTTCGGCTTTGTTTCTCTGGCTTGATGGATTATTTTATCCAGAAGCTCTGCTACTTCTCCCCTTCTTTACCATACCCTACAGTGGCAAGCATCATGTCAACAATTTAAGCATTCAATCGACATCGGCGACCACCAATGCCCTCCTTTTAACTTATCAGTTCATACTTTTTTTCTTATGACTGTTTACAACAGCAGAGGTCATATAAATCCTTAAGGTGCCGGTGTTTTTGAAAAACTACCACTTGTAGGTATATATCTAGCGATCCTGCATTCGAAGCTGGAACCATTAGTTCCAATGTGCCCCTAGGGGGACATTTGTCTCCATTATGTTCAATATTTTTTATATGAAATGTTGCTAAATATTTCGATAAATACATATCTAAAGATAGGTGTTTGAATTAATTATTTCAAATATTTTAGGTATGAAAAATTGTTTGTTATATCAAAAATCCTGACTCTTTTTTTATATTCTTTAAGTAAGTGTTGTTATCTAATACAGGAACCCGACACATATAGGGGACAAGTAATTGGTTTAAAGAATAATAGCTTTGAACTGTTTCAGCACCTAAGACAGGACAAGCCAAGAGCGTGTGTTGTGGCTCACAAGGAACTAAAACCAACCCTCATAACTAGGTTTTGTTCCAGGGACATCATAACAATCTCAATTGATTTCAGGAGAAGGGGTAGTTGTCACAACCTCTATATAGCGAGTGCCTACCTACCCCACGATGAGGACTGTCCAACCGAGATAGTCAGGGAACTCACAACATATTGTGAGGAACATAAGACTTATACTGGGCTGTGATGTAAATGTGCATAACATAGCATGGGGCAGCTCAGATAATAATACAAGAGGTGATACATTCCTGGAATTTATAGTGAGTAAAAACCTATCAATCCTGAATGTAGGCAATACTCCCACATTTATAACTAAAAATAGAAGAGAGGTATCGGATATCTCACTAGCCACTATGCCAAATGCCAACTGGGTAAAGGGGTGGAAGGTGACACCAGGTAAGATCTCCTCAGATCATTGTTTAATAGACTTCTGGATCTCAGGAGAAGTTGAAAAAATAAGGTTCAGGAATCTTATAGTAATAACGTTAATAATAATATTACAGGTTGTTTACCTGCTCCTACCAACATAACTGAGCTGGAGCAGGCTGCTAACAAAATCATTCAGGTCATTAACTCTGCATATATGGAGGCATGCCCTGAAAAAATACTATGCCAGAATCGACATCATTGGTGGAACAGAGCTCTGGCTAGTGTGAGGAAAAGGGTCAGAGTCTTACAAAAGAAAGCCCTGCAAGAGAACTCTGAACAGTCTTGGAGAGAATATCTCTCCATGAAAAAAGAATTAAAAAAAAGAGTTGAGGAAAACCAAAGGAAAGGCTTGGAGGGAATATTGTCTGAAGTTAGAAAGTGCCCGAATTTTAAACTTTTGGATAAGGATCATATTAATCCAGTAGGTCTATTGCAGGACGAAAACGAGGTGTACTCCACATCAAGTGAGGCAAGGGCCCACTTCCCAAGTTCAGACTCCTCTGACATCCAAACCGTGGATAACACACCTAGGCCAAACTGGAGTAAGGCATACGAAGTGATCTCTTGGGATGCATACAAATGGGCGGTATGGTCCTTCAAGAAGTTCAAGGCTGCAGGGACAGATAGAATATTTCCAGCCCTCCTACAACAGGAAACACCTGGTCTATCCAGCACCGTATGGGACCTCTTAAGGAGTAGTCTGGCGCTGGGGTACAAACCAAAACGCTGGAAGGAAACAAGGGTAATTTTCTTACCCAAAGCAGGTAAGGTCTCTTATCAACTACCTAAGTCATATAGACCTATAAGTATATCTTCTATTTTCATAAAAATAATAGATAAATACATAATAATAGATAAATTTTAGATAAATATATTAGACATGACTGCGGTATCAATAACTTGATACATCCTAATCAGCATGCCTATTTACCAGGAAGATCAGTGGAAATTGCTTTACATTCACTGGTAGGAAGGATTGAAAAATCATTATACACCAATAATTATACATTAGGATGCTTCTTTGATATCCAAGGAGCGTTTGATAATGCAGATACCTCATGCATTATAGCAGCACTAAATAAATTTAACATAGACGAACACCTCATAAGATGGGTGACAACCTACCTAGAGTGTCGGATGGTAAATATGTGCTTACGTAGCAGTACTCTGAGAATCAGAGTCACAGGAGGCTGTCCACAAGGAGGTCGTCTTTCCCCTCTACTGTGGTTAATCACAGCTTATTAGAGCTTCTGAATAATTCAGGCTTTTATAGCCAATTATTCTCAGGCAATGGAATCATAACGATCACAGGCAAGGATCCTCTGACCATATCACTATTGATGAAGGAGGCGATGGGGTTGCTAACTGGATGGTGTGACGACAAAGATCTTTCGATAAATCCTGCCAAACTGGAACTGATATTGTTCAGCAGGAGAAGATCATTAGGCAATTTAAAAACCCAAAATGTCAGGGTATTCAACTATAATTAAAGGATTCAATCAAATTCCTTGGGATAACACTAGATAGGAAACTTAATTGGAAAGGCCACATTAAAAATATACATAGGAAAGGCTCTATATCTATGGTGCAGTGTAGGAGAATCATCAGTAGAACATGGGGTATTAAACTCATGCCATGGGTGGCCAAATGTTTATACACTGCGATTATACTACCAAGATTTCTATTTGCAGCCCTAGTTTGGTGGAAAGGGCTTGAAAACAAAGGGGCTATTAACAAGCTAAGGTCTTTCCAAAGACTGGGTTGTATGATGATGACGGGAGCATTTACCACCACACCAACCCTAGCTTTGGAGGTGATAACTAATACTACACCTCTACATATTGAGGTCAAGGTTAATGCATTAACCAGCTGCTATAGACTAATCAGTGAAGGCAGCTGGAACCATAAGGGAAATTATATAGGACACTCAAAAATTTTATACTTACTGAGTAAGGTCAACAACCAACTACTGGGTGTAAGCGATAAAAAGATGAAAACACCTTTAGGGAAAAAGTACTTTCAGGTAGTTACTCCATGTGACGGTAACTATAAGCCTGAAGATGACATCGCAGCCTAGACTGCTTCATTGATGGCTCACTCATTAAGGATAAGGGAAGTAGTGCTGGAATACACATACCCAAATTAGGGATCAGCATCTCCTCACTTCTTAGTAATAACACCTCTGTCTTTCAGGCAGAGGTCTGGGCCATCAATGTCTGCTGCAGAACACTTATGGATAACAAAAAAGATATAAAAAATTTTTCTGACAGTCAGGCCAGTCTAAAATCATTACAAAAGGAATTATCAACATCTAGACTGGAAGAGGAAACAGTTGAACTCATTAACAGGATCATCACATCATAGGGTAACCCTCATATGGATACCAGCTCATAAGGGACACTAGGTAGGATCAAATACTGCGTTTGTCGGGCCACAACCAGTATTACCCCACTCTTTAAGCACAGCGAAAGAGAGTATAAGTTGCGGGGGAATGAAACAATTCCTCAAAGAATGGAATACGTCCCCCGGGTGCAGGCAATCAAAGGAGTTTCTGAAGGAAATCAAACCTAAGGAAGCGAAGTGGTTACTCTCCAACTCTAGGAGGAGAATTAGGAGGCTGATAGGTATCCGAACGGGCCATTACCCCTTGAGAAGACACCTCTTCATAATGGGCACCCTAACAGACTCCTTCTGCCGCTTCTGCGAAACAAAAGAAAAAACGGCTCAACACTACCTAGCTGAATGCGGTAGGTATGCCAGGGAAAGATTCGACACTTTCGAAGGAGAGGACATAACTAAAACACTCCCCAGGATAAAATGGTCCACAATCCTGGGATTTGTAAATAAGTCCAATAGGTTTATGCAGGACTCGTGAGCCGACCAGGTCCCGGACCTTATAGGGATGGGGTACGGGCCTACGGGCCTACCCAGGCTTTTAACCCCTCGGGTCCTGGTCGCCCGCCCAGTGTAATATATATGTAAATATAAATAAATAAATAAATAAAAAAAAAATATATATATATATAAAGTGTTGGCCACTAGTGAAAAATTATTTTAAAAAAATGATCTCATTAAAACACTTACTTTTGAACTCCTGTCCTTCAGCTCAATACGTTGGTACCTAACCACTTGAGCTATTGACTTACAAAGTCAAAACAAAATAACTCATGTGGTTAGGGCAGTGGTGTGTTGAGCTGAAAATTATGGACCATAACAGTCAATTATGACTGCTAAACATAATTACTACACTATTTTTATTTTTTATGGATTAAAAAATCCCTAACCATCACAATCTGGCCCTCAGTTGCCATGTTAAAAAATTATTAAATTGAAATTGGAAGGCTAGAAAGGCACAGAAGCTCAAATATATCAAGAGCTCAGTTGCCAGACAACCCTTGGAGGATATAAGTAGGCGAAGAGTGAATATTCCCACTTGACTAAGAGTGAGGTTGACAGACAGATACTCTATTTCATATATAAGGCATAAAAATATAGAAATCACAAAGTACAGAGTAAAATTTAGAATTAATGGAAGAAAAACAAGGTCCTAATTTTCAGAATTGGTCTTACAATCCAGTCCCCAGAATGTGAAAATGTGAAAAACGATTATTAAATAAGGAATAGAACATTGATTAGCTGGGGAGGGGGCCCTAGGATGATCTGGATAGGTGAAGAGGTATCGTAATCACGTTTCTAAGAATGGGCCAAACAGGGTTGACAGATACTCTTCTATTTCTGGCATGAAAAGTGTACCCCAGATTTTCCCCTCCCACATTCAATACAGCATATCTTTAACTAGTCTGATTTAAAAAAGGATTCTCTTCAATCTTTTTAATTGGAATAAATTACTTTAATGATTGTTAACAAAAACAATGATAATTGTAGCTGTTTAAACTGATTTTAAACAGACCGCAACAAAAGAATTTGACAATATTGAGTGTTTTTTTTCCTTTTTTAACTGGGGCTTGTGACATCTAGGTCATTTCAGCCCCAAGCTACGTCAATAATCTATTTACACTTTCAAACACTACATTCATACAAATAAATACATTCATATACATGTCACGTTTGGAGGAGAATAATGTATCAAATAAACAAATTACTTTGAAATAAGGATTTATTAACATTAAATAAAGAAAACCAAAACAAATTAATTTTATATTTTCCTGAAATAATAATATAAAATAAAACAAAACAAAATTATTCTTTTTTTATCAAATGCAAAATAATCAAAACAACAAAATCAATTGAGAAACAACAAAATCAATTATAAACAAATTAGAAAAGGTAAATAAAAAGGGAAGGCTCACATCACGAGGCCTGGAACGCTTGTACCAAAAATGATTCTACAAATGAATTTGGATATCACACAGTTTGACCCTTCTCAATCTTGTCTTTTCCGTTCGAGGGCTGATTCAAGACTCTTCTTGCTTTTAACAGGGACTCCTTTGGCCCATGCACCTTATTGGCCAATTGGAAGGAGAGGGCCGATACCTTTGTCCTCCTCTAATTATGCCCTTTTGTTTTCTATTTCATTGGACAATTACACACATAAATACTTCCATACAATACACTAATTCCATTTGGTTGGTAGAGAACTTGATATTCCTCGACCAATCTATATTCAAACTAATCTAGATTGGGGTCGATGGCGTACTTTTATAAATATACACCCTCACCCCTTGCCATTCATGCTAATAAATACATGCACTCAGACAAAACATATATACACACAACACATGAGACATACTATGTTTAATAAAAAAAAAAAAACCCCTAATTTCCCCTACAAAGTGAACAGGGGACCCTGAAACTTGCTGCAATGCTTGAGAACCATCTTCAGATTGGATAGCATGCCTACACGCTCCCTTTAGGGAGCTGAGGCGTGGCATGTTTCCAGTGTGTGTGGGACACATCTAGCAAACTCTGCATATCGGGCACCTGCACGGGCTTTCGCCCAATGTGGTTATTTTATTTCATTTTGAAATAAGTTATTTTTATAATAACAGCCACATGTAATACATTATATTTTTTGTAACCTTTGCTATTGTATCAATGTTGTTAAAACTGTACATTTTATTGTTGACCCAAAGTTGATTCCTCTTGAAAGTTCAAACAAAACTGACATAAGATTTGGTAAAATTATTTAGATGGAGATTCTATTTAGTATTAGTACAAGAAATCATATTCTTCCCTTTTTGTATGTTATAGTCATTATTTATTTAATCCAATTTTTTTGTAATATGATTGTCATTGTACATTATAATTCGTTTATTGTAAGTTTTATACATTTCTTGTGTTTTTATTTACTAGATGGTGTTTGTTGTGCCTTCCTTGTATGTTTTAACCACATTTTCACAAAGTTAACAGTGCGTAAAGTTGTTTTGTGAGTGTCGAACAGCGTGTGGTTAGCTGGTTTGTCGTAGCTGTTTTAAAGCGAGAATTGTGACGTCATAGGGTAAATTTCAATTATACATCTATTTTTTATGTACCTTGACTACTATTATCTCATTTAATCTCTTTTTACTACAAATGGTAAATCACCTCTCTCTGCTAGCAGTCAGGTTAGTGAGAATGTTAGTATTAATATTTTATTATTGGCACATCAGATAATATTATGCTCTTGGTTTAATCTATCTGCCTGTAACAATAAAATGCAAATTTTTAGTAAAGGTAGTGTTCCAGAAACATTATCTACTAGCTACAGAACTATCTTAGAATGGTTAGAAGTTGCAAAAATGTGTTTTTTATTTTTTATTTTATTAAACATTGATTCGTACAAATTTCAAGGAAAAATATACAGAAAGTTCAATGTTTTATTTTTTGGGTATAAATCCAGGAGCCATCTACTGATATAAATAGTCAGATACATCAGTACCCAAACTCGGAACTAACACTTCTGCTTGTAGGTTAAAATTTAAAAACTTGTTAATACACCTACATTTTAGAATTTGTTTCGTATTTTAAATGCTTCACTAGTTTTAAAAAGTTTTTTAAATCTGCAGTACAATTGCTGTAGCAATTGGTATGTATTGTATCTTGTAGATGGTATGGTACATAATGTTGGAATGTAAATTTGAATTGTTATAAAAAAGGCGGAACATGCGCACTGACACCTGTTTGTGTAAAATGTTATGATGTACTTTTAAGACCTGTAGTCAAATGGATTTTCAAAGAAATCAAGACTCTAAAATTTATATCTTTTCTATAACACTTTTTCTTTTATTTGTTTATCCTACATGTAGATCTAGTAGAAATATTCCAATACATTGGTATTCAAGCTTGCGACCCACACCTCCATTGCTAAGCGCAAATTGGAAAGCCCTTCAATTCACTCACTTTTTAAATGTTTCACCAGTTTTAAAGTGTTTATTTTTTAAAAATAATGTTGGAACAATCAGTACTTGGTAATAGGAAATCTACAAACTGGTTAAAACACCGAATTTTTAGAATATTTTGGTATTTTACATGTTACACTAGTTTTAGAAAGGTTTTTACATTTTGTCTTTGATTTTGGGAGCAATTGGTATCTGAGACCTAGTAGAAGTAGTGGAATACATCAGTATTCAAACTTGTAACCAACACCTCCACCGGTAGGTGAATATCCATGAACCAGCGAAAATAGCTACTTCTTGAAATTTTAAGTATTGCAGATGTTTCAATAATTTTAGATGTATTTATACATTTGGATACAATTACTGCAGCGATCCATATCTGAGATCTAGTAGAAATAGACAAATATATCAGTACTCAAACTAGCAACTATCTCGTCCTAAGTCTAAAAACCAGTATAAACATGTACTTTTTATAAATTGTTAGGTATTTCTGTTTTATATAGCATTTTTACATTTGGGGTTCAATTTCTGGAGAGATTGGTATCTCATATCTAGTAGAAATAGTAGAATACATCGGCATTCAAAGTCACAGCTAACTCATTCACGAGTAGTAGGAAATCAAAAAATCACTAGAAACATCTACTTTTTCAAAACATTTGGTTATTTCAGATGTTCAATAGTTATAGAAAGTTGTATTTCATTTTTGGTACAATTCCTGGAGAGATGGGTATCCGAGATGTGCTAAAAATAACCAAATACATCAATACTCAAGTTTGCTACCAACACCTTAATTTGTTGGTGAATTTTTCAAAATTGGTTAATTGACTTACTTTTTAGAATTTTTTTCGTATTTTAGATGGTTCACTATTTTTTTTATACATATTATATTTGGGGTACAATTGCTAGAGCAATCAGTATATGAAATAGTCAAAAATGAAGAAATACTTTCTAAAACTAAGGAAATATCTAAAATATATATATATATATATATATAT
>CM077112.1:304316-323590 GCA_039619505.1 Cimex hemipterus | reverse complement strand
ATATATATATATATTTTTTTTTTTTTTTTGAAAAAGTGAGTGTTATGATTTTTTTTTATTTTGAACCCCGGTTAAGTCGAGAGCTGCGAGTTAGCGAATGTACCCTGTCGACTAGTTGAACTTGATCTCGTGTATTAATCTTGTTAAAATGTCATGAAAATATCTAGAAAAACTTATAAAACTAAGGAAATATCAAAACTCTAAAAAAACTTGTAAAAGTATGTTTTTTTAGAGTTGCAAGTTCGTGAATATAGCCTATTGACAAGGATAGGGATGGAGCAAGTTAAACGGGATTATACTGAGAATTTGAAGAATACAAGAGAAGAATAATAAGAAGAAGAATGTAAGGAGAGGAATATTTATATTACGATTTAATAGAAAGAAATAAGCCAAGAAATTATTGTTTACCATAACATGTTCCCAAGTACTCGTCTTCACAAAACAAGAGGATCTTTAGCATCCGCACCTGGCCTATTCGCCTTAAAGGACATTTTGATTCTCAAGCTGCAGCATTAGAGTAGAAGAGTCCCAGCCCCTAAGGGCCAAAAATAACCTCGCTCTCGGCTTGCCCACTCTGAATGGTTGGGCCTGCATTGTGCATCGTCAGGTCGTATGCCATGCGCAAACTTTCTTCCCATAGTGTAGAAACGTGTTAAGTGGAATTGCTAACCACTCTCTAGAGACACCTGGCAAAATCTCATTTCAAGCTCAGCCTACACCTGCCATCCACATTTGAAGGACACCATAGGCTCATCCTAGGTGGTCTGATTTTTTGCTTCCCCAAGGGTAACCCTCCTCCATCTATGCAGACAGGATCTGGTGCACTGGCCCTCATGTGACTCTGCTAAGGCACCCGCCACCTAAGCTGACCCGAGTACAGCTTGTGCTTTAGAGAGCAACCCCTCTGGGCTACACCATTATTTTGTACCCGGATACCCCCTTGCAACCAAAGGTTGGGAGGGGTCACAGGATAGAATGAAGGAACCCAGATTGAGAAAAAAGTCCGTGGATGAGAACTCGAGGTGGACCGTTTTGGAGTCTTGAGCCTCAAACCATACAATTTATAACTGTAGTTTCAAACATAGTGGGCTGTGGTTCCCAGGGTGGGTGAGATGAGATGACTGTTCAAGAGCTCTATTCCAGCCAATCATCTCGGGGGGGGGGGGGATGAATCTGAGTTTGCATGAGCTCATCCTGCAGGTTGGATTGGTAATCTCAATCACAAGTGACCATTTTTCCTAAATAGTGTGCTCATGGTGGGCGACCAGCTCCTCCCCGAAGGCCAAGTGTCACTCACACCTGGGCTTGAGAGACTTCCTCAGCGAGTTCGCAACACCAGGGGTCATATCAACCCTCAGGGTGCCGGCGTTTTTTAAGAGAAAAAAACTTTTGTAATTATGTTTGGTATGAATGCAGGCCCTTGGAAAGTTTTAATGAAGAAAGATAGTTTATTGTCCAATAATATGAATGCCATTTTCTATCTAATCTCCTCTATTTAGAAAAAACTATAAGCTAAAAAAAATACAGCAACATAGTAGTAAAAACGTTATACCTCTTGCATATGAAAATTCCTGGGTTTACATGCAGGTGCGGTTTGCAAATACTTCAACACTTTAAGGGGGGAAATTAGGGCTAGATCCTGTGCCATAAAAACAAGATCCCTGTTCCCGGAAAACACACTCCTTTGACCCAGACTTACTTTCATAAAGTAAAAAAAAGGCAACACTTGCAAACTTAAAAGAAATAAAGGTAAGAATTATTGGCAAGGGGTTCCTTTTCAACATAAAAGGGACAAAAAAGGTAATGTCTTCTCTTTAGTCAGTTTTCTTCCACCGCAAACACAAACAAAATGAAAAATTTCCTTTCCTGGATCCTCCAATAATGGTGACATTGGAAATAAGAAAGGATGCTTCGCTCTGAAGTCCGGTGGCGTCGGCAGTAAAAAATAAAACAATCCCTCGTTGCAATATATAGCTCGTAGTGCACTTTCGGCTGGCCAACGCAAAACTGAAAACGACCGATCATCCTTATCAGTGGTTCCTTCAGGTGGGGGATATCTCCCAATGCGCCTTAATGTATATCCTATACATAGTTGAAAAAGTCCATACATATACATAAACATAAGCGCTAAATAGCACTAGAACAAAATTGTATAAATAGTGACCTTTACAATCTGGAGTCAATAGTTTTCCTGTTAATTATGGGTTGAAATTAAGTTGAAAAAAAAAATGGTTTACATTACAGTTATAATAAATATTCTTGTTCTTTCATTACCTCAGTTTGACTTAACATTTACTGTGTAATTCTTATACTCACCTGATGTTAATGTTTAGTGAATCTTATTATTATAAGAAATTTAACTTTTTTTCAAATATTAGTGATTGAGGTTAATTGTATTTTACCGGGTATTTGTGGGAAGGGGAGTTTAAAAAAAATCAGTGGCTACAATGGTCTTTTTTAACTTACACCAAAACGTTTCAATATTCTAAAGATTTGTTTAAACCATGGAAAAATATTCCATACGAACATTGAATACTCGAAAGCGAAAATTAAGTAGTCCAAATTTATTCAGTAAAAGGTTTAATTCTTTTTTACAGTTTGGAAACATTTCATTTTAGGTTGATAAAAGTTTGATTTAATTTAGAAAAATTTCTATTCAGTTGGGAAAAAGTTCAAATAAATTTGCAAAAGGTTGACATATTAGGTATAAGATAATTAATAATTATTATTAACTAATTAATAGGTAATTAATATTTAAAACAAAAATTTGCTGGCACGAATGTGATGAACTTATATGATTATTTCTAAACATCCAGGTCTGCTAAATTATTTAAAAATACTGAACGGTTTTGGATTTTTAATTTACAATGCAAATCTTCACATTTTGTCTGACCATTTGACCAAACATATAAGAAACATGCTTCTTTGATGTAACTATCAGGATTCTTGTTGTTTACTAATTTTATTGCAGAATTAAAAAAGTTCTTGTTAAAGGAATGAAATTATTTTACCAAAAGATATTAGAGAAAGGGGTGGTCAATGCTTATTAACAAATAGGTTAATTGTTTGTACATGCTTCCCTGCTGAGATTCTTGTTTGTTTATTAATTTTGTTTTACATAATTTTAAAGTAATAGTTTTAAATGAAAAAAATAATTTTACCAAAACATATGGGAGAAAGGGGAAACCAGGTCTTTGTAACATCAATAGATAGATGTTTAAAGTTTTTTTTTAAAACAATAACAAATATAGAAATTCATACATATTTTAAGAGATGCTTTTTGTAATATTTATAAATGCTTCTTTGAAGTATCTACTGAGATTCTTGTTTGTTTGGCATACTATAAATACAAACTAATTTTATTCTACAATTTAAAAAAATTAATGGTTCCAGCTACATACATAAGTTAGTTATTAAATTACAAGTATGAAAAAATACAATCGCAATAATTTACAAGTATAATTACATATAATATA
Source organism: Cimex hemipterus (assembly GCA_039619505.1). NCBI lineage: Eukaryota > Metazoa > Arthropoda > Insecta > Hemiptera > Cimicidae > Cimex > Cimex hemipterus. Next base: position 320,114 of record CM077112.1, on the reverse strand, counting down.
AAATTAATGTACAATATGAATTATGATTAAATTGGCAACATTTGCTTTATTTAATGTTTTTAAATATTTATAAGATTTGTACACACAGACTTCGTTCAAATTCGAATACCCTAAGCAGTTGGCAGTGAAGAAACCTCAAACATGCATACAGAGATTGCTTTATTTTTAATAACTTTAAGCGAATTGAACTTCTTTCTATAAAAAGAAGGGAATTCTTGGGAGGGGTAGAAGTCTTAAAGCTATATCAGATCTCAAAATATCCATTAAAACATTCTGTACATAATGATGTATGTAAATCAGGAATATATACATTTTCCTCAATGTGCCATTATTAAATGTAAAAACTAAGACAATAACTGAACAAAACATTGCCATTCAGTGCCTTTCATTGACATTTGCCAATTGAAATTTGTTAAAACAATTCCTAGCTGTAACATTCCTTCATACAGGCACTTCCAATCCTAAAATCTCAATTCTGACTCGGTATTTATAAATATTATAAACATTTTGTAAAAGTAGAAATATTGAGGTGTGCAAAATATCTGCCAATTCTGTTTCAGTGGTACAAAATCTGCAGGTGGTACACATATAAAAAATGATTTGCATAAAATTGTAAATAATAGCAAGAGATCATTTTGAAAATACATAATGGCACTTGAACAAAAAAAATCTTTATTTTGTATTCTTTCAAGTTCAAATGCAATACCGGCATATTTTTCTTTGGCTATTTAATATATGAATCAAATATAAATGAGACAATTTATATACAAGGGATTTTTACAATAAAATTTGTAAATTGTTAGACCGGACTGGAAGTGATCTGCATTTTCATAAATAACCTAGATTTCTTTCTGATCTTTTTTTAATCATTTCTATTATACATGAATACTAAAGAACATATCAGCGTTAAGAAAATGTCTTCTTTCAAGTTGTTCTAACAAAACAAATTTGCTAATTGCTTTACTAAATATTTTTTCTTTTTTTCTAAATTTTCTTTTGACTTCTTGTTGGGCACTGATAAAAGCTATTCTAAAGTTGAAAGAATTCTTTAAATTAAAATTATTCTTGTGATGTAATTTTATTAAAGAACTTTTGAGCAAGAGCAAGCCACACTCACACACATTAAAAAATTTTTTTTTACAATAAATTTTGATGGGAATATTTCAAGCATGCAAACTTAAACCTCTGCTCCACGGTAACTTCTTGGATACATTTCTGCAAGAGGCACTTTTAATTTTTTTTACACTTTTTTTTTTCAAATACTTTTATTAAAAAACTAAAAAATAATAAGGGTTAAAGTCTTTGCTCCTTTTAAAAATAAAAACTACATGTCACCTTACTAAAACACACATAAATACTTCAAAATATGTTCACGATAGCAGAATCCGTGTACATAAAAAAATTTAATGATTATTTCAATATTCACTTAATAGTCATTGCAAGCAAGTGCTTTTATTATACAAATAATACTGATTGTTCTCAAAGAACACACTAATTTATGAACAGATTTGTTTGACTATAAACACTCACTTAACACCAATTTGTAACATAGAGAGCATGAGATTCTGTTCCTCTATCGTACACAATCACTGCCACAAAAATGGCACACATTGCGAATCATCATGACACGATGCAGAGTATAATGAGTATTTGAAGAGTAGAGAATGATCAAATTGGCCCACAGTAATTTTTTCTTTACTTAAGAGTTTCTCTCTTTGGTTCCGTAGCTTCGTCTGCTGTGTCATTCAACTAACCCTCGTATTTGAGGCACGCCTGGGAGAGTATCTTTAGTGAGGTAGTAGCGTGTCACATACCAGGCCTTAACACAAGCACTTAAGGAGGTGCAAAAAGTAATTTTAGTCCATTCGGTGGCCAACAGTGGCCACAACAACCTCCACACTTTACTTCAACGATCGAATTATCCTGAAAGCACATTATTTTATAGTAATCATGCAATTATGACAAATTGTATGTAAAACTTACGTCGGATATAGATATTTCCATTTTTGTTCCAGTCGATGACACCCAAGTATTATCAGGTGAAAGTATCAATCCAGTATTTCTCAGATTTATTCTGAAATAACCGTGTGGGCCTGCAGCTTCACCATACCTCACTGGGCTACCCCGTACTGTATTCGCAAAAGTCCAATCACTTCCTGTGATCAAATCACGAATCACAAAATGTAAACTGAAGATTGAATGAAAACTGAACTTGATAAAAAATAAAAGTAAATGGTAAGTACTCACTATTTACGGTCATTGTGTTCACATTCAAAGCAATCTTGTTGAAAATTGTATATCCAGGTTTAAACATGTTCCTAGCTAATTTATTATTGTGACAAATCGTCTGCTTAGGACAGGTATGCGGTTTTTTAACTCTAAAAAGTAAAGTGGTTAAATTTATCTGTTAAAATAGTAAGTTAGGTAAATTTTATAGCTTAAGACATACTCAGGATCAGAGTTTAACGCCAAGTTGTGCAGGTAGTCAAGATCAATGTATTCTTTCGGGTAGCCGTGGCTTGTATCACAATATACTTTTAATTTGTTCTTGTGATCAACAGGATAAATCGTATAGTATCCATCTTTCATAAACTGACTTCCTATTGCATTAAATAGTTCTTTACAGCTCGAACCTGGAATAGGATTTATGTTTATATTCTTACTATGTGTTTAGTTTAATTAACAATGGTGAGACTTACAAATTACATCACAATTTCTAACTTTTATTGGCTCGGGTAAATTACGGCACCTCGTTTTATTAACTTTTCTGGTTCCATTGAAACATTTCACCTCTCTTTTTTGTTGCCTTGGTGGAGAGCAAGTATTGGTACACTATAAACAAAAGAGTAATGAAATTATTAAATTATTCACTGGATATAAAGTGTCAGCAAATAAACCAAGTGCAATACTGAAGAGAGAAGACAGAACCCCTTCAAAATCAATTTCATAAAAATAAAAAAATTTAAAGAAAGACAGGATTTTGAGATTTGATTCTTGAAGAAAAAACCTACCATGTGTGATTAATGATCTAGTATATAATTTGAATGGTGATTAGTGACTGTTAGTTGATTATTCAGAAATCTTGAGCTGCAGTCTGGTGTGATATAGGTTTTAGAAAAAACATTTTCTTTATCATGCCAATCTTTCAAGCTTTATTGAGATCATCTTCAGGACCTGGGATTGATAAACATTGCTTAAATATTAGAAATACGTGTATGATGTAAACAAATGACTTCATACAATGCTAGAAAATTTCAGATAAAAAAAATGAATTTATACAATACTAAAAATTTTTAGATTCAATCAAAATATTCATACTCATTCACTGTTTGTTTTCTGCATAATTATGTCATTCTTGTGAGTTGTGTTGCAAGTGCCAGTGAGATATGGCTGTTTTATGTATATATACATTGGATTTTGAAGAGATCCATTCTTTTTTAAATCTAAAATTTTCTAATTAATATAAACTAAATATAATATATAACTAAATATAAATTCATTTTTTCATTCTAAAATGTTCTAGCATTATATAAATTCATCCTTTTAAATCTAAAATTTTCCCATCTAAAATTTAAACATTTATAGATCCCAGACCCTGAAGATGATCTCAATAAAGCTCAAAATGTGGCACAAAAAGAAAAGGTTTTTCTAAAACTTATGTCACACCAGACTGCACCTTAAACCTTGGATAAGTTCGCCAAAATAATTTTTTTAGCTCACCATGTCAAAATTAATCATAATGTACTCATTTATATAATATTTTAATTCCTAATAATGTTTGTTATTTATACATACCGGTTGCCATGGAAGTGCAACCCATGAAAGTGTCTGCCTGTTTGTCATCCCTCCACAGTTCCTGTGGCATTGTTCTTCTGTTGCCGGTTTTGGACTTACACAGTAATTATCTTTGGTTTCATCTAATTCATTTTCCCTTTGGTTCTTTTTATGACGACCCTTTTTTACGCATACAACCGTCCTTGTTCTTATTCCAGGGCCGCATGTGGCAGAACACTGTAAACGAAACGTTTCACATTACCCCATCCAGTCGTTAAAAAACTATTTGATTATGCCACAAAATGGATATATGTACATGCCTTTTTTTAAATCACATTTATTCACAAAGACAATATGATTGTTAATACTGAAAACTTTAATCTGTCAAGACAAAACAATCCATACTATATCAGTTAATGCCAATTTTACCCAAAGTTACTGCACATTTTTTAGTTCTTCAGGCTAATAAAATACCATTCATATTTGGAAGATATGTAATTTGGAACACATGCTTTATTCATTTAAAAACAATCAAGGTGCATTACAAAATATTGGTTAACAATCTTTTATATGTAATTGGTTTTTTGACCGAATCTGTTTATGTATTAAGTAAATCATATTGAATTGATGATTGATAACCAAAATAAATACAAAGGTTTAAAAAAAGTAACAAAATGTTGCCATTGTTTCATGGTTCTTATACGAGCAAATATAAAAACGCAAAAAACTCGTCTCCCTTGATTGTTATTTACTGATTAACAATAGAAAATTGAACCATTTACCTCATGCATTAGTGCCCTTAAGAGACCACTTTTAAATATATTCTTTTTATCCAGCTTCCTGGTTATGTGCCCTTTGACTTTCTATTCATACTTACCTTGGGTATTTGGTAATTAAAATGTCTGCAATGGTGCCAGGTTTGGTAACCAATTTTAGCACAAAAAGCAAAGCACAAATAAGGAAGATACAAGTAAACAAAGCAAAATCTGTTAATACACATTGAGTGACTGGGTAAAAAAAATGTTAATTTGACCTTGTGACTAAATTGTGTTTGAAAAAAACAAAATAAAAAAAAAAACAATACGGTATGATTAAGGTGTTGGCTAGATATGCAAGTTACAACTTCTTGAAAAATTTATCCCATTTCCAGTGTTATTATTAAAACGTTTGATCTCTTGATTAGAACATTAAATTAAACTTAACCAACTTTTAAGAAAAAAATGTGTGTTGATTTAACCAAAAACGATAAAAGACACTGAGGACTTTTTTTACATTTCAATTTATTATTTCATTAAATCATAACTGTCTGTTGAAAAGTTTAAGATGTTTACTACTGACAATTTTCCAGTAGTTCAGGTTAAATAAAATGTTTAGATTATTTTAAGATAAAATGTAAACTGAGGGGGGGGGAGAAAGGTAGAAAATATTCATCTGACTCATAAAATTTGAAATATTACAATTTTATTATGTGTAGATTGGTGAAAATCAAATAATTCTCTGGCTTTTTAACCATATGCTTATTTAATCATGTAGCACATTTTCTCAACCATTCATTCATACAACCAGACCAAAGACCAATTTTTCAGTCAAATTCAAACTGAATTTTTACTTTTCTATTGTTTTAACACTACCCAAAAGGTTTTGAAGTTAAGATAAATTGCAAAAATAAATGAATAAAAAATAAACTTTCATGACAGGGGATTACAGTGGCTGAGTGATCAGGGCAGGCTGACACGCTAGCGGCATAGGCCTTGGATTTTTAATTTGACAATATTATGAATTGTATTATGAATTATTATGAAAATTGTATTGTAAAATTATATGACTCTTTATCCACAACACCCTTCCATATGACAGGAGTTTATTTTTACTTTTATTACATGGTTGTGTCACTAATCGAGAAATGAAATCAGTAAATAGTTGAAATAATTGCTTATCATATCAACTGAAAAAACATATCTTGAATGCAGATCTGATAGTCAGCTCAATGAAACTGCGCTCATTGCAAAACTACTTATTTTATTACGGTAAATGTCTGTCCGAAGTTTACAATAGATACATTTTGAGACTGAATACACTTTAACTCCTTACTTGTTCTACAATGGACGGGTCAAAATGACCCAAAAATGTCAAAAACAAGGAATACTTTTCTGAAAAAAGTAACACACTAAAGATGACAATGATTTGTTAGCAAATGACAATGAAAAACCTGACACTTTTGATGTTCTTTCTGAAGAAGATGAGCTCTCTCAGAGGACCACTTTAGCTCAGAAAATTTTGTAAATTTAGGTTCCAAATGTAGAGAACTAAGCAGAAACTTTGTGTTGGGCAAAGATGGCAAATCTGGACTGATGCCAATATTTTATTGTCCAGAAACGTCAGAGGAACTTCAAAGAATTTGATTACCTATTTCCCTGGTGCCAAAGCAAATGCTCAGAATCTTGTAGATGAGGAACCATCGTATTCCTTATTCATCAACCATGTCATTGTAAAATATACCAATGAAGAGATTGATTAAAAAAATAAATAAATAAAAATATAAATAAATAAAAAATAAAATAAATAAAATTTAAAAAACCTTAATAGAGATCTGACCACCACATGGTCTTGAACTGAAAGTTTTGATGAACCTTTTATTTTTCAGTGGCCTTATGAGAGATTTGAACAGACATATTTTGCCGTCTATTTTTTGAGCAGTGATGCCATAAAACAGATTTGTCTCCCTTTTTTGCTTTTCTGGCTTTCGGAGTATGTATGTCGTTTTGTTCCTTGTGATACTGTGTTCCATTTTTTAAGTTACGTTTTTCATTTTAACTTTATAAGAATTTAATTTGCACTTTACGAAGAAGTTTAATTGGTCGATAGATAATTGAAATTAATTTTTGAGATTCGAGTTTTTCCCTCGCTAGACTGTACCTATCACGATTGCAAAACATTTTAATGATTTATTTTGAAGAAAAAAATACGGTTTCATATACTACAAGATTAATAAAAAGTAAGAACTTGTTAAAAAAGTTTTTCATATTTCCCAAAAATGTTGAAAAATATGTCTCATTTCAATTAAAAACAGAGTTGGGTCAAAATTACCCCATGGTTGCAGCACATATCCGGGTACTTACTGTATTGACCGAAGGTGAGGAATGCAAAAAAAGAAACTAATATAATAATAAAGCTAAAATGTGCTAATAAGAACATAAATATATCTGTGAGTGTAGATTTTTGTTCCTTAGTAAATAAATAAATAATAATAAAAAATGAGTCAGAATGTCTAAATGTTTATTTTTCTGCTATTTGCTGAACTTCCATTCATATTTTTAAGACTTAAGCAATCATATTTGTTCATTTAACACATCATTGAGCAAGAAAAAATATTAAATTTTTTTTCATGGGTTAAGAAAATTCAGGCTAACTTACTATAACTTCATTGTGTATAAGAATTTTACTTGATAATATAATGCAATTTTGATTTATGAAAAAAAATGTGTTTGAACTCAATTAATATTAAGCCCAAATAGCGTTTCATAAACCAATGCCCAATTGTATTTATCTGTTCAGTTTATTTCATAAATTATTACAATGTTAGCAGACCAAGGTGGGGGAAAAAAAAAAAAAAAAAAAAAAAAAAAAAAAAAAAAAAAAAAAAAAAACCCCATAATGCTTATGAACTACAGAAAATACAGAAAAAAGGGTTAATAATGAAACTCCCATGGTTTAAAAACAAAACTCATGCAAAACACAAAAACCACCCTGAAAGGGTAATGGAAAAAATACAACAAAATCAGGATATGAACGTCACCTCACTCCATTTTCCATGATGCCAGACATATGGGCGATTTTGAGGGCACATGCGCTTGCAGGGCCGTTTCAATTTTGGTTTCCTCAGATGAGCACAGTGTTTCTCTCCTACAACGCTCTCGCGTATAACACAGTGTAATATTGTTCGGCTTTTTGTGCAGCTGTCTCTCGAACACTGGCAGAAACATGGGATTCATTCCGAATCAGAACAGTTTCACTTAACACTCACCTCTTTGCGTAGAATTTCTTAGTTGTTATCATTTTGCTAACATTCGTTTTCATGATTTTTTAAAATATTTTATTTAATAACATGCATGAAAATGAGTGTTTGGATTCAGAGAAAGAGAGAGCTAAATTAGACGTAATGTACTTCTTTTTTTAAATAATTACAAATTAAATTAATTTTTTAAGTTTTGAAAATAATTACGGATTTTGTAAAATGTTCATATCTGCCAATAATTTATGTAATTTCAACAATAATAAAACTTTATATACTCACAAAACAACATTAATTTAAGTTTCAATAAATTAAGATTTTTAGTTGAGATAAAAAAATTCAGTGTCACGCACGGCATTGGAACCTACAATCTTCGGTTTGATACACTGCTGCTCTAACCACTTGAGCTATCATGACCTTGATCCACTCAGACGCTAACTTCCCATCTCAACCCCACCTTTATGAATTTTCCCTCCTTTTTGACATTTTCCAAATGTTGTAAAATCTGTTTGATTCTCGGCAACAGATGAAATGGCCACGGAGAAAAGATGAATTTGAAAAATGTCAAAAAGGAGGGAAAATCCAAAAGGTGGGTATGAGATGGAAAGTTAGTATCGGAGTGGATCGAGGTCACGATAGCTCAAGTGGTTGAGCAGCGGCCTGTCTATCCGAAGATCGTGGGTTCGAACCTGATTGTGATATTGACTTTTTTACCTCAACTAAAAACCTTATTTAATTGAAAGATATTAATTGGTAAAGCAGACCACGAAAACTAGTGAATTAATTTAAGAGCTTGTACCAATGATAAATAGAAAGCTAAGTTACTGCTCTCCCTCTTTCTAAGCAAATAATTTACTTTATATACTTTTCTCAATATCTGTTGTGATTTCATTTATGCTAGGAAAAACATGATAAACTGAAAACAAAGCAATCATAGGCCTTACCTTTGACCATTTTGACATTTTCCATTTTGCTTTTGCATTGATGCTGACGCAATCTTCATTGTAGCATGGTTCTAAACGGTTAGGTTTATTTTGTCGGCAAGCTCTCTCTGGTAAAATGTCTCCGAAGTGGGATTTACATTGGTATTCTACTTTGCTAAATCCATGGCCACACGTGACATTACACTGAAATTATAAAAATACAAAACAAAATAAATTACAATGTAAAAAATGCAATTTATTATTACTTACTGGTAACCTGTTGATTTCAACCCACTCCCCTTCTTCTAAGCAAGGTCCTGCATCGCAACTTGCTCTCTCTTCTGGCCTGGGGCTGGAGCAGAATTTACTAGTTTCAGGGCATATAACATTCCTCATTTTGATTCCAACGCCACAAGTGACAGAGCACTTAAAAATAAAACAAATGGAATAATTCTCATTCAAGTCGTGGAATATTCAGGGAGCTCACCTGTGACCAGTGTTCAACAAGCCATCCTCTATCTTTGTAGCAATATTTTGAGCAAGTTCTTTTATCGTTGGGCATCGTATCCGATTGGCAAAAGCTGTTTGGAACTTCTTTCTCGTTCTCTCCTACACAATATACGTGCCTTCTCTCGATACCCTAAAAATAAAAAAATATTTTTATTTAGGTGTAAATGTGAAGGTCACAGGTCACAATATTCCTTCAGACCAACTTATAAATTATGGACAAAATAGCATTTTGCAATACCATTCCACATATGGCTGAACACGGCTTCCAATTTTTAACTCTCCATTTGCCAGAACAAGGAGTGAAGCATTCTTCAGATGTAGTTCTAGTATCATGGTACTTTGAGCAGAGATTAGAGCTGACGAAAATATTCTTATAGTTGTCATAGCATTTGTACAACTCCCTTTTTCCTTTGCCACATTGTGGTATACACTGGAAATAACGTTTTAGTTACCTATTTATGTGTACAACAGGAAGAAATACAAAAAATTTGTATGCTATTGTGCTATTGTTAATACTTCAGTAAACCCATTAACTGATGTGTTTATTTTTGACTTACTTTACCATCATGTGAAGTCCAAGTGTAGGGGGAAGATGAACTTGTGTCATCAGGCACTGCATTTTCCTGTGGAAACGAGCAAGGTGTTAGATTGCACGATCTGGTTGTAGGAGGCTTCTGCAAATTCCCGCAACCGTTTGGAACAGTGCATTCTATGCGAATGCTCTGATCTCCGAGACCACAGGTGGTTGAACACTGGAAGAAAAAATAAATAATGAAATTGAATAATGAGAATATAACCTATAAAAAACTTACTTGTGACCATTCGCCAATTTCCCTCCATTGCGGACAAGGTTGCAGATTACACTCTTCTTCTTTTACTGGTGGTGGCCCTTCACAAAGTGAACTGTTGACATCTTTTCTGCCAACTTTACAAGAATAAGGCTTTCTTCTTTTCCCGCGGCCACAGGTCTGAGAGCATTCTGACCATTCTTTTTCCTCCCAACTTGGACAAGGTTTGATCTGACAAGCCTCTTCTATATTCGGTTTTAAAAGGTGGTCACATTCTCTTTCATCTCTTTCTCTATTGGCCTCATCGACACATGTTGCTTTTCTCGTTTTTATCCCTTGGCCACAAGTCTGGGAGCACTGAAATAAACAATAAATCAAAAGCAAAAATTCTTTTGCTTCAGTCACTTCAGAATTTCTAGTTTTGATTTTAGTAACAAAAAATAACAACATAAAACCAGAGCTAGTTTAAGGGAATGAAAATACTAACCGGTGACCAAGGACCATAGCCCCAACCAGTTGAATCACAAGGGCCTTCACAGTATTCAGTTTCCCTTGGTTTTGACAAATGACTGCATACATTTTCATATTGATATGATTTATGAGTATCCCCATACTCGTCTCTGTGAATCTTTACGCATTTGAAAGACAGCGTCCTTTCTCCTGAACCACAATGACTCGAACACTCTGATCTCATAGTAATTTCCCATCTATAGAATAACTAATAAATGCATTCTGAATAATAAAACTAATTCGATGAAATTATTAAACTAACTCGAGGCGACAATTTGTATTGCAAGCGCTTTCCATTCTCTTTGGCCGGTTGATATGGTCACACAATTCTTTGGCTACTTCTTCGCCATTTTTAACTTTAACACACCGGTAATCCCGCCACCTTCGACCTTAAAAAGCATAGTAGAGTCGAACATTCTATCGTGTGCATTTTCTCACAGGTATTATATAGTATGTCGATTTTTCAATCGAGTTTGTAAAACATTACCATGGCATACTTTATCACAATGAGTCCAATCTTCAGCCAGTTCCCAAGTATACTTGTTAATGCTCTTTTGCACTGTATAAGTATACTTAATTTGTGGAGGAACTATACCAACTACTGAAAGAACCTGAGGAAAAATCATATCACGTAATACATCTAAATTGTATTATTTTAATTAGTGAATATTATTTAAACACTACCTCTACAATAAGATCTTTAGTAAGGGGACGAGAAGCATTAACTCTTTCGATAATAGAATCTGCACCAGAATATTCAATGGTAGTTCCACCATAAAGAATCCTTTTGTGGTGGCTTACCACAAAATGACCGTTAAGTATATATTTCTTACTATCCACATCAACTAATGCTATAACAAATTAAAATTTAATATTCATGATATTTAAGATGAAAATTGACTTCGTACCTAAGTAATTATCATCATGACGATCGTCATTGTTACTATACTGCCTTATTTCAATATTCGAAGATCCAGCTGGTATCCTCACTACTGGTTGATAGCCGTACTTTGGTTCATTATACGTACCCACTTTCTGCTCACAGGAGGAATTGTTCCCTCCACATTGTCCACAATAGTCTGCAATTAAATCGTGTATGAGAATTAACAAAAATTATTGGAGGGTTTTGTAAATTTTATGCAGTTAGAGCATAAAAGCCTATGGTTTCGTTAAAAATAATGGAGCGGTATGAAGTATTCAGAAATTTTCAGGCACAAAATTTCTACATATCAAACTTAACTGCAAGGCAATGAACTTGGTTTAAATGTAGTTTTGAAATTTATCTGAATGTGTTTAATTTTATATCTCTTTTATTATTGTGGGCATTTGTAACTAAAATAATAAAAAATAAATAAATAAAAGTAGGCCACACACACAATTTTATGAAGAATAAGTAATGAATATGTTTTGTTCTTTTAACATCTTCAATGTGAAAATATTGTAATGTCAATAATACATGTAATGTTGTTTTTATTCAAATTAGTTGCAAAATTATATTTCTTATTTCGGCTTGATATTTATAACAACTGATGCAGATGTCAGTTTCGTGGACAGAAGTAAGGTATGGTAGAAAAGGATACTAGGAAGTGGGGTTTGTACTCCCCAGGCACTGCAGCCTTCTGGCTTATTGTACCTTCCTAATTCCTTAGTTCATCCAATAGAGTCAATCCTTCTTGTTAGAAGTATTAGATCATTGTCAGTGCTGCAAGTCAATTCCCCAATTTTTTCTGTATGTAGGTTATACCTCAATTGAGCCGTTGCTTTGCATTCGAATATGATATGATGGCTGTTTCCTCCTCATTACATAACCTGCAAATGGGATCATCGTTGTATATACCTGTGTTGTTTGGTGTTTTCGCAGAAGCCGAGTGACTGGTTAGCAGTCCTACCACTCCACTGAATTTGGCTCCCTCCAATTGCAGCAATGCTTTTGCCAGCTTGGTGATGGTTGTTTCATCAAAAGTTTACTATGTCTAGCACCGCTAGAGTTTATCCACTTCTCCTTTTGTTTTGTTTGGATCCATTCTGTGATGGAGGATTCTATATTTGTTATTGTTATCCCAAGAATACGTTCAGGGCCTAGGTATGGTCTTGTAGATTCTCCTCTGGCCAGTCTACTTTCTCATTATTCAAAATTCCCCTGTGCTCTGACACCCAAGATATCATCAGAGTAAGGTACAATCTGTAGCAAACGTCTACTGTCCAATGGATTATTCTGCTGATGACGAAAGCTAGGACGCTTCGGTTTTGTATTTCCAAAGCACTTCAGCCTTCTGGCTTATTGTACTTTTCCTAATTTTATAGTTCAGATCAATTGACTTAATCCTTTTCTTAAGAATTATTAGGTCTATGATGCAATTTTTTTCCTGGATCTTCCTGATGTTATGTCTTCAATGGTGAGCAATTGCTTAAGATTCAAAGATGATAAGACTGGTTCTTCCTTCTCATCACATAACCTTGAAATGGGACCATCATTGATGCTCAGGTTTTATTTCAGATGTCAGCGACCAGTATAAATAAAAAAAAAAAAAAAAAAAAACGTTTCATTTCTAGCTGTAGCAATGTGTTTGAAAGTTTTCATGAGGGTTTTTTAAATCATAATTTTATTACTGCCTCACAGAACTGTTTTTAAACCAGCAGTCTTGGGGTGACTATGGGGTTAATACCTATTGACTTTTTAGGTGATACATCGCAGAATATGAGATGCCATCTCCTCTCATTTCATTAGCGCTATCCCCATAATTTCTCCCAAAGATCTCATTTAATTAAAGTATTTTGTCAAACCGAAATATTAAGTTAAATACTCTATTTGGAATAAACACATGCTCAAATAATATTATTCACTTGCTCGATGGCAACACATTAAATTATGACCGTAAAAATTGATAGGTTAAAATGTTCATTTCTTCAGTTTGTATTAAGCTTATACAAATCTTAAAGAAAATATTTAATATAATTATATAATATTTGATACAATAATAATGACCATCACCACTTTTTAAATAAATATTACGTTAGATGTAATAATTCCTTTCAACCTAAAAGCAATTTGTTGACCACCTACATCTACTTATACACTGTCACCTTTATTTTGGTAAATATTTATTTATATTACAAATGTCAATAGGGTGAGTTGAGAAAAGGATTCAGATATGTCAAGGGAAAATTGCTATGCTGTTAGTAAATGATTTGACATTTTTCTGCAGATGGCTGTCATGAAAAACCATGCGACAAATGTGTCCTAAGCTACCTTAACAAGCCAATGAAAAACTTGATTTTTTCTCATAAAATGTTGAGCCAGCATTAATTTTTATAGGGTGTATTATTGATGTCTGACATTTTGAATACTATAGGAGGGTAACAATTTTTTTTAAATATTCAAATGTACGTAAGTGTGAACTTTTAACAGCACATCATGCAATTTTATTGACTCACGGGATGTACCATAAAGAAATGAATGCCTGCCTTCTCTGTACCAACCTGGAGTGAAAAAAGTTTTTAAAACCCAAAACACATTTTTTTTTTTTTAAATTACAAAAAATCATATTTTGACAATTTGTAAAAATTCTTGTTGCCAAAAGAGATTTTGACATGGCAGCTTAACTATTTTTATAATAAAATTACCCAGGTCAGTCGTGGAGTTGAGTTCGTGATCACAGCCGGCTGGGTGGCAGGCACCATTGACACAAATATCGGAAGTGTCAGGATCGCACACAGTTCCATCAATCACTTTATCTTTGAGTAGATAATAAGAACTGGATTGTGAGACTCGACAGTACAATTTGCATCTGTCTTCAGGGCTAACTAAAATTAAAAAAAACCTCAGTTAAAGACTTTTGTAGCAGAATAGAGAAAAAAATGCAATGTAAACAATTTTTTACTAACTACAATATAAGATTGTAGTACTTACTTCCTCCATATTTTGGAAGCCATTTGACATCTTTTGCAAGGCCTTGAATCTTAAAATTATTGTTGTTATACTCTGCACATTGTTGTTCTCTAAAAAACGATCACAAATGGGCAAATAATCTATTTTTGTTTTTCGTTTCTTGTTGAATGTATTTTTTTCTCTTCTTATAATACCTGAAATCTTGAGTGCCTTCGGGACATTCCTGGGTTGAACAGGATTGGTATCTGGTTCTTTGGCCGACACAATAATGGCCTCCATTGGCCGGTGGAGGGTTGTTACAATGACGAATTGACCTCCTCACTCCTCCGCCACAAGTCCTCGAGCACTCACCAAATCTAGATGATTTTTTTAAAATTCACAAATAACACAAAAGCTGATATGTTTTTGAGTTAAAACACAATCAATTTTAGACAGTCACAAACCAATGTGTTGAAATGGAAACTATTTTTACAGCTGCTATGATTTTTTGTTTTTAATTTTAAAAAGGGTGAAATATACTGAAGATTTAAGTTTTAATGTCTTATACTTCATTTTTTTTATGCCTGGTTATAAATTTAATTTGTATAAAATAGAATTAAACATAGAAGGTTGAGGTATATAATCTTTTTCAACAAAAACTACTAACATAAATTAAATATGAACTAATTAGATCCTATTAGTCAAAATCGAGTAGCATTAATTGTTTTATGAAGAAAGTTGTGCCGTTCCCCTAAAATATAATAAAATGTACAATGGAACTCACCCTTGCCATGGGCCCCAACCACCATCAATCGGATACAAAGATTCTCGATTCCTAGGAATGCAGTGCCCCCTTTGGCACCACTGGTGCTCTCCGCAAGGTGTGCCATCCGCCCAAGGAAGATGCAACGACTTGCATCCTTGGCTTTGATTTCCTAACTCGGAAGTACACCATAGTCTTTTACAGACTGGCTAAAAGTTATGAACAGTTTATTAATATTGAACCATTATTTTGATCAAATCAAATTCAATTTTCCCAAGCATTATAAAAGTCCAAAGGAAAACTATTTGCAAACAAAAATCTGTAAATGTTTTTATTGATGTTTACTACCATTCCTACAATTTTTTATAACCTCATTTACTATTTAACTAATTTTAAAATGATGAAGTATTTGTTAAATATAATGAAAATAAAACAGAAAATATAGCTGGAAAACTAGAGACTCTTACTGTAAAGAAAAACAATGTTAAAAAAAGTTTTCTATTATAAAATATAAATATATAACTTTAACAAAATTTAAATTGTGCTTAAGCCAACTTAAATATCAAATCATGTTCTAGTACATTCCACCTGTGTGTGTGTGTGTGTGTATATATATATATATACACATCATTATATATATATACTGTCTC
>CM077112.1:260791-288831 GCA_039619505.1 Cimex hemipterus | reverse complement strand
GAGAGAGAGAGAGAGAGAGAGAGAGAGAGAGAGAGAGAGAGAGAGAGAGAAGAAAACAAAAAGAACGATTTTACTGTTATGTTGTGAATTGCACCTGTGGTCATGACCACAGAAAATCCCATCCGCACAATATCTTGCAGAAATTCGAGTCTATCTATTACATCGAAATGACAATACACTTGATTTTCTTATTATGTTACATATACATTTGAACTTATCATCCATCAATAAAATGTGGCTGATAATACATTAAGAATCAAAGAGACGACGAGATTTGTTCAGATTTTCAAACATTTCGATAAATAGATGTCATATATCCATAAGACAAATATTATTCAGCCATTTTCAACTTAGTACGTAATTCGTGACATAATAATCCGTCCGATTCGAATTTGTCTTTTATGATTTTAATTGTAGAAGGAGGGATTCAACCCACAATTACTCAGTGACTGACTCGTGATCATATCGTATACAACTTCGAAAGGCATTAAATCAAATGATTTGATTGATGACAACCGTCACGTCGAGATCGATGTGAGAAATGGTTTTAAATTCTGGTCAAATCACTTAGCACGATAGCAGGCTCGAATTATTGAGAACGAGACAATACAGATAATCAAAACCGTCAATATTTCGTTTTAAATTTAAAATCAAATTGACGATGTTTGTTATAGGAAGTGATTTCGGGAATATTTTTAGTGAATGGCGACGTTCTCAGTTCGGACGACGATTATACGTGGAGGTCGTGTGATACAGTCTCTTCAGGATGACTATATTCTGTTTTTAGTGGCTAGAATCGCCTTCTAATCTACAACATACTATCCATCACGATTCTTTTTGGATTTAGACCTTGACCTGACACGTTTCGGATTATATATCGATCTTATTTTGGAAGTTGCTTCGCCCAACAAATCAGTCCAAGTTATTTTGACGCAATGCTATTGCGTAGGAACGATTTTTTCCACACATTAAATAAATCCTTTTCTAGGAGCAACTGATAATGAAAATGATGTTCACAAACGAATGCAATAAATTTTTGGAGCTTTTCATAAAACCCACTTAATCAATAGCATAACATGAGAAATACAAATAGAAGCTCCCTTCGTAGGTTCGGGGCATCATAAATCATCACAGGTTTATCGATGCCATGTTAATGGTTTATAGGGAGCGGGGCTATACGTGTGTAAAGAATGGAAAGCCTGGAATCTTAAATCTCAGAAGAAAGGACAAAAGAAAACAAATTGCGACATAGTACGAGCCCGTGGTAGTATCTTACATCTCCGACCCTTGTATTTCATAAGATTAGGGCCGTTCTGTACATAAATATTTAAAATTAATATTTTCCTCGTATGAACCCATGGACATGCTACATTAAATAATGTTATAAACGTAATTGAGCCACACCAGGATAGTTTTGACTTACGGGAAATGAAAATCTCAAGCCAGTAAACAACCGAGACTGTACGCTAGAAACACAATTTTTTAGTAGGGCAGTACTATAACGGAACGCTACGCCAAAATAACAATGTTCGAAGTCATCTCTAAGAAGATAGATATAGTCAGACAGCACTTAGAGCTTTAACCTCATGAGACACAATTAAAGCGTGTCTGCAGAAGCATGAAATCCTTGGCATACCTTTATACTGGAACAGGCAGTCAGAGCCATGAATAAAAATTATGGCGCCAAATCCTATTGAATCATATCAATTTGCCACAAAAACAGGTGGACCAACACTCTCATGTCTACACTAACATTTAGAGATAAAGTGCTGGTCGATTGTAGGCGTTGTGAAGGGTGGAAACGACAAAACGCAATGAAAAAAAAACACAAAAAACTTTATAGTCCATTATTGTTCATTAATTAAACAAAAATTAATAACTGAAATATTAATCGTACATTAAGAGTGTTACTGTTTTTCCATTGAGATTTGCCTAGTTCCCAGGAGATCGATAAGTTATAATCAATCACGTCAAGCCGTTGTAAATGTTAAAGGCCATTATAAACTTTCTTCATTGTCGAATTTCTTCACGGGGCCGAAATCCGGGATGATTAATGTTAGAATACTAGCGAAACTCCCATAGAGCCAGTGTACAGTATGTCTATGATTACAAGTTATTCCTTCAAACCACATACATTACTGAAATAATTTTTCCTTTGATGATAAGCATCTCCGTCGTTCGAAAGCCATCTGGGCAGTTGAGGGATAAAGGAACAATCGCCTAGATGGACAACACATTCTGTCATTAACTCCAAGGTCCATTCCGACTTAAGGAACCGAAAATTTGATATTTTGAAAGGATACGCATTAAACCAAATACTCGATCTGTCAGTCCGTCATAGAAAAAAAAAAAAAAATCGTTCATATAAACAAAATCGAAGAGAATGTTAAAATAACATATTAGCTAAGTGGAAAATAGTTTTACACCAGTTGAAAATTTTAATGTCCAAGTCGTTATTTTTGTTTTATACAACTTAAATGCATTAGACAACTTTATCTCATAAAATAATTCAAGAAAATCTAAATGCAAAACTGTACACGTTAACCATGGCGCAAAATGACTTTATGGCTTAATAACATAATTCGCGAGTCAGGAAATCTTTCCTTTACTGTTCCATTCGCTGTGTATATATCAGATTATTACAGTTCTGAAACCATTATAGTCAGGTAATTTCACTCGCGAGTAAATTTAATTCAATGGTTAGACAAGTTATGCACATGTTATAAACAAGGTGGTTATGGCTCGAAACACGATGTTGCGCCTTTAAGACTACTGTTTTTTGTAATTGGTTACCCTCAACATAGAAAATATTGCAATGCCAATAATTTTGAAGAGAGAAGTCTCCTTTACCTACTCAAAATCCAGTTGTGCCTTTGCATTCATTTCCCTACGTTGTCCTTTACAAAAGGATGTACTATGTCCGAATGTCTCATGTATGTTACTGCTGTTTGATGGCATAGTCGGCAGGTTTTTGAGTTTTTCCCAGTTTTGTAAAAGTCGTAATTAAATGCCTTTCTGTTTTTAAAATTGTCCCAAGAGTTTGAGTTAAGTGAACCATTCCCAGACCAGCTTTGTATTAAAAATCTTTTTAATTAATTACTTATTATTAGGTTGCCCTTTTTCAAATGTAGTGTAATCTATTTGATTCTGAGAGACAAATGAAATGGCCACGTACAGCTTTAGTGAAGTATACTTAATTTTGTTTATTACAGTTATTAGGTTTCGTGGTCTGCTTGACCAAATAAATTCTTTTCAATTAATTAAGGTTTTTTGGTTGAGATAAACTAAAAATAGACTTTTTTATCTCAACCAAAAAACCTTACTTAATTGAAAATAATTTATTTGGTCAAGCGAACTACGAAACGTAATAAATTTGAGTTAAAAGTGGAGTAGTCTAAAGCCTTCAGTCCCGCTTGGCTGTCTGAAAATCCACAATCCTTTCCCACCTTTTGCACCTTTCTGACTTTTTTTTATGCGGACTTCTTTTACAACTGCGTATTACCAGACGTTAGATGAATCAATATTTGGTCATTTCTATCATCATCCGTTTGTCCATTTCAGCGTTTAGCGAGCTAATTTCAGATTTTCGTCCAAAGGGCAATGGCTTCTATTTTTTACTAGTTTGTCCTGTTAGTTGCCCTCAAACATTTCGGCTCCTGACAACCTCAACAATCCGATTTTGTATTCAGTTCTGATTGGCAAGGAATTATATATATATATATATATATCTGTGCAGAGTCCTGGTTCATGAATTTCCGCCTGGGCGTACCTACATGTTATGCTAGGTACAAATGTGGGCCTGTAACCCCGGCCTTAATAATTTTCCATTATGGATTCATCTATGCATCATGGACTCCTCGGCTAATATTATCGGTCCTTTATTAGACCGAACATCCCTTGTTCACAATTTATCTGGTAGAGTTTGTTAAAGGTTTGATTTCGTTTTGTCCAAAGAGCTGTTTTCAATTTCAAGTACCATTTCTGTTGTGGTAGTTCCAGAGCTAAAGTTGGGCAAGTATGCATTTACCCTTTGATGCTAAGACATACCAATATTTGTAATTTCTTGTAATCTTTTCCAGAGTTTTTAGCCACCACATTGTTCTATGTACTGCTAAGTATATTTATCAATAGTAGGAATATTCACGATCTTTGCGTTAACCCTGTTAAGTCTGTTAGGTACGGAACTCCTGCATACGAGAAGACTGATTACGTAGACTTGTACGAATTGGATAGTTAACATTTCTCGATTTAATAGGCCAATACTCAGGTTAGATGCTACCCCTAATGTTTTCGTTATTTTGTAGCTTTATTTCAACAGTACTAACAAGTAGGTTTCTATAATGAACTGTTGTTTTAAAGCTTTCCATTTATGTTTGTGACACTACATTGTATGGATTTTGCTGACAATAAAGGCTTATGAATAATCCAAATATTTATACTCAACGTTTTTTCTATTATCCTATTAAAAAATGTAGTTAAAATAATTAAATGGGATTTCTTACCGAGTCAAAAGGAGAGCAGAATCGTGGTGTCTAGCTGAGTTGTCATCGGGGGAGTTGTGATTACTCTGCCATTCGCAGAAATTCCTGAGCATAGTCGACGCCGAGATGCCGTTTTCGTGGGGTAGCCTCTTTGAAAAGTCCATTTCTTTGAGGTTGACAAGTTTTACAACCGCTATCGACACATGATTCCCGATGCTGGCATCTTTGAATATCATCGCAGCCTGAGAAGATGAAATGAAACTTCATTACAATTGACAACATTAAATTAAAATTACCGTAGATAAGAAACACAATTTCAATAAGAATCGATTTATTACGAAATATACTTACAATAGACATTAAATTTAATATATAAGATTCAACTGCTGATCCGTGGTAATTAACCATCTCCCTGTCTGCAACCACCATGAGCTCAACATAATATTCTTTGGACAAGGAACGTTTTCTCCTCGAAAATCCTCCATTCGAAGCACCTAAAATTTTTATAATAGGTAAGTTCTACTTTTATTAAAACCACTCTTTCGTACAGCTACAAATTTGTAGAAATTCAGTACTTTAAACACACAATTGTTTTTTTAGTAACTTGAATCTCGAACGTTTTTCTTCAGAAACGCACGAGCTTGATTGTTTCTTATCATTTTGCTATAATTATCCTCCATTTTATGGCCTGTCAGAGGTTTGAGAATGGAAGGAATTGGGAAAAAAGAACAGAAATCAAACAATGAAGAATGCTTCAAGTTAAATCGTTTCTAAATAACCAAAATGATCGGAAATGACTAAGCCGTAAACGATTTTTTTACTTGTTTAAAGCTGGTTTAGGGCACTTATTATGGAAAACTATTTCACAATCGAATTGGTAAAATCGACCTTAGTTAATTTTTTTCCTCAATAATTAAAGACTATTGATTATATGGTTATTTAAATACTTTATGAAATGTTGCGATTTAAATTAGAAGGTAGTTTTTGTAGTTGTATTTCGGTATGGGATTTTTTACGTTTCGGCCATGAGAAGCATAATGACGTTTCGAAATCTTGTTCCACTCTTGCCTTCCAAAAAAGGTTTAGAAAAGTGATAAACGACTCTGTATTTGAACGGATAAGTCTTTGAGAGGAAAAATCCCACGTGTGTTGGAATTCGAAACGGGGCACGTGGAAAGGCACCCCTGTGCTTCATCTGAGGTCATCTCTAATATACGTCGTCACGAACCTTCTTATTTATCAGGGTCCAGACGTTCCAACTATCTCATTGATTAATCGATGCCCGGCTTAAGGCATAAATCGATTATTGATTTCGAACGAGCGCGGACTGGCTAACGACCGGTTCACTTCCTCGTTCTTTACTCCTAGGACTTATGGGATCTTTGAGTCGGAACATCCGATGCGTAACTGTAATTAGACGCCGCTGCCAGGCTTCGTGAGAGGTTAAGTCCGAAGCACAGGTTAATCGATATCTTCAACTTGAGCGCATAACTTTCGAACGACAGTTAATCCGTCTCGAGATTTACTTGAACTGTTATTTATGCCGCGATCATTTCATTTCGAAACTTTTACTTTTACACGCGTCTGAATCATCATGAATTATTGGCAGATCAGTGCATTAAAATAATTATTTATCTTCAAATAATTTTTTTAATAGTTTGACCAAGTAATTAAGCACTAATCTAACCAATCCCTTTCTACGTAAACAATTAATGAAAATAAAATAGTCAACAAAACGTATAGATGAAGTACGTCATCGGTTGAAACACTCGCACTTGCACTCATTTATAAAACAAGTCTAGGGAATTAGGCAGCAAGTTCTTCAACCCTTTGACGTGAATTGGATTAACCAGACGTTTTAATTGCTCATTGACATCACTGTTAGAAGGTGCCACAGTGTGAAAAAAGGTTCTGTTAAACTAAAACTACTAAATTTACTAATCTTCCAGCTGGGTCGATCATTGTTCAACTCGATAAAAATGGAAATTTCTTGTTTCCATTTTCTTCCCCAGGGGAAACTGGTGATATTCATTTTCTTTCACTGTATTTCAAACATTTTCTGCTTTGACACTGACTTTTTTATTTCAACCAACACCTTAATTAATACTACTCAGTATTAGTTAGATTAATGTGTGACATTGATTTTTTTAATCTCAACTAAAACCTTTTTTTCTATGTTCTATGTTATGTATCATGTTCTATGCATAATAACCAATGACAGACAGTGTTATGCGTATTCGTTGGGGGGGGGGATCATTAAAAAAGGCCAGAGGCGACGGCGGGAATTGAACCCATGACCGCGGGGTCTACGGGCCGAGAGTCTGTCACGCTAACCACTCGCAATGAAATTTGTTTTAAGTGAAAACGCTTAGAAAGGGTATAAAAGATTCAGTTCTTGTCATCAGTCTGTTTTTCTCTTGTCAAATCTTATTATCCATGTACGTTAAGACATTTTTAAACAGATGACCAACACTTGTGATTTTCCAGTCGCTCCTTTTAGAACCGAATAAAGTAGAGTTTTTCCAAAAAAGGCAACCACCTACGCGTCATGCTTTCGAGCGAGACGTTGCGGCTTTTGAACTTGAAAGTTTAAAGACCTTTCTGGCTCTGGAACTAAACTAATTAATGATTATGTGGTGCCTAGAGGAAGCTGAGACAATTGAATCAGTCTGGAGATCACTGACTCATCATTGATTTAAAAATCGATCCGGAGATGAAACAAACGTTTATTTTCCATCAACCCAGACGACTGTAATTGGGGGCCTTTCATGAAAAATAATTACTTTTTTGCTAGTTTTATTATTAAACAATTTTTTCAGAACTGGTTAATTAAGGTAATTATACAAATTATGTCCGCTGTATGGTTCAACATGTTAAAACGTTGGTATACATTATAATGAAGTAATAATTTTTCTTCTTGAAAAAAAATTGAAATTGAACGATATTATTAACATTAATTAAGGTTTTTAGTTGAGATAAAAAAGTCAATGTCACGAACGGGATTCGAACCCACGACCTTGAAGTCACGATAGCTCATGTGGTAGGGTAGCTGCGTATCTAGCCGAAGGTCGTAGGTTCGAATCCCGTTCGTGACATTGACTTTTTTATCTCAACTAAAAACCTTAATTAATTGAAAGATATTAATTGGTCAACCGAGCCACCAAAACCAGTTAATTGAATATTGTTAAAATCTAAATTTCTACTAGTTCTTTATAGTAAAATAAATTACCAGGGCTACAAGGCAGTTGTTGTTTTTCTTCGTTTTCGGGCAATAAACATTTGCATTTATATTGTTTTAGTACGGGTTTCACTTTCGATTTACATACTCAAAATCATTTTATCCAGCTAGAAATTGATATTTGTCCGACTATTGAACACAGCATCCAAAAAACCTGTTTACATACGATTAGCGTGTAAGATTCATGTCTGAATTTACACACACGAGGAACAGGGCCAGTGTGATGTTTCATTTTGACTTTTGAAACAGTAGGTTTTGTCATGAATTATTCAAAACTCGAGAGAATTTCAATAGTTCCCAATTAGTGAAAAAACCGATTGTTCCTTTACGACTCATTCCCATGTTCTAATGGAATATTAATTATATAACAAACCGAAAGTGCTCTTCGAAAATCTTAAAGGCATGTTTGAAGGTCGATGAATTTAAATTATTATTAAAAGTAATTTGTTTTCAACGCATTAAAATTTTTTAACTTAAAAAATAAGTGTACTAAATCAAATTTAATATTAATAGACATCTTTAGATCAACCAAGATAAGATCTGGTTACTATAATCTATCTAAGGGTTTCTCTGAAGTAACAAAATGAAAAATAAAGCCTAATTAGTCTGGACATGGAATTAATATAGGGAGAATAAATTGCTACACAGGGTGTCAACTTACTAGCTTCATATCTGGTTTTATCAAAACCTACGTACCCTAAAAGAAACACGAAGCATTATTTTTTACCTAATATTATATTTTAGAATATAAAATATAAAATACATAATGCGTATACACGTATATGTGAAATGTGTGTGTGTGTGTGTGTTGCGCGCGCGCGTTATTCAAAGCAGAAAGTGCTCAATGGTGTTAAGAAGACAAAGGAGAGGAAAAGTCTTGTTTTATGGTTCTATTGGAGTCAATTATGTCAAAATGCGGGGGAATACTTCGTTGGACCCCAATAGGTCCAATAGTGACCTGTTTAATCTTGGAATCGTTGTTGTCTCAGGGATTGTAGTTCATATTACTCGTTTGTGTTAGCAATTGTCAGATAAATAATGTGTTTAACTGCTGCTTGATTTTTGCGCGTCGTTTCTCCATGATTGTCCGTACGTACAGTGGCGTGACGACTAGATCTAGTTAATACAATTGTTTATATGAAATATTGAGGAGTGTAGCCTATGTTAAAAACTACTTACTATAGGTGTGAACGACAAGTGACTAGGTTTAGTATTGGATGAAATGTGTAGAGATCTGAGACCCATAATTTCATTTGTTAACTCACCCACATATAACATGACAAAATACCTAACCAACATACTCAACAACATAGCAGATAACACATATAATGTACATGATTCATTTCACTTCATTAGCAAAATCGACAATATCCACATTCCCTCACACTATTCTCTCATATCCCTAGATGTTTCATCATTGTTTACCAACATTCCAATTGACACAACACTGAACATTATTGAAGACAAATGGTCTGACATAACACCACACACAACTCTATCAAAGAACACGTTCGTAACAATGATCCGACACTGCTGTGTTAACGGATATTTTACATACAACAATCAATTTTACAAACAACTGTTTGGTATAGCCATGGGTAGTAACCTAGGCCCAATACTGGCAGACATCATTATGACACATCTACTCAATACAGTCATACCACAACTACCTTTCACATTACCCTTCCTCACTAAATACGTAGATGATATATTGACAGCTGTACCCACAGATCAAATTCAAACCACATTAGATACATTTAATAGCTTTCACCCACGCTTACAATTTACACATGAAATAGAAAACAACAATAAAATACCATTTTTAGATACACTCGTAACAAAACAACCTGATGGCACATTAATCACAGATTGGTATCAAAAACCAAGAAATACAGATCGCTACCTCAACTTTACATCTCACCATCCTCTTCATACAATAATAAACACGGCCAAAGGGCTACTTCACAGAATGATCACCCTAAGCCATGAATCATTTCACCACAAGAACATAAAGATATACAAACAGATCCTCCAAAACAATCTCTATCCTAAACACATAGTTAACAGGATAATCAACAATTACCACTCAACACGAACAGCATCCACTATTACTAACAATACTACATTAAATACAACAAATACATTAAATACATACAAACCAACATACATCTCTATCCCATTTATTCAAGGCCTATCACACAAATTAAACAAATTTCTCTCATCCGATAACTTCAAAATAGCTTTTAAAAATTATAAAACAATCCAAACACTGTTTTCCAAAATTAAAGACCCCACACCAATTACAAATAAATCCGACGTAATCTACAAGATCAACTGTTTAAACTGTCCAGCTACGTACATTGGTCTAACATCCCAATATTTGGACAGGAGAGTAAAACAACATATCTACGATTGCAAAAAACTCAAACAAAATCCTACAGCACTCGCTACCCACCACTTTGAACAACAACACAATTTTGACTTCAACAATCCAAAAATACTACATACAGAACAAAACAAATTTAAACGTAATGTTTTAGAAATGGTTTACATCAACAAGGATAAACACAGTATCAATTACAGAACAGATACATGCAAACTCAGTCGCAGCTACGCCAACACCATTAATCAAATTCAATACAGATAACATACATATATCATCACATTACATTCCACACATCAAATAATTTTCGCATAGTCTAATTGTCCAACAATCTAATTTTCCTTTTCCCATTTATCCCTTTCTACATAATCCTAAAAGAATAAAGTGGCTGAAACATTACCAACACATTGTTTCCCTTTGTCGGCTCTTTTCACCTCAAAGAAGCCGACGACCTATACAAAATTGTCTTTTCTATACCCACTTCCTTCCCCACCACTTCAAAATCAAACATATATAAACATGAAACAGTGAAATTTCACTGGTACTCTCAACACGACATGGCACAATTACACAGAAGACAAACACTTTGAGTGAGTAGAAATACTTTGATAGAATATAAAATATAATTTTTGCATTGTATAAATTCCATATTCTATATGTATTTTCTAAATGTAAATTATGTTTGTAAATCCCAGGCCCTGAAGATGATCTCAATAAAAGATCGAAACGTTGGCACGATAAAGAAAATGTTTTTCTGATACCTACATCACACCAGACCGCATCTCACGATATTTGAATAATTGGATGAAACGCTGATCTGAACATACAATTACCGAATTTAAAAAAACTCTTATTTACGGCGAAACCAAAAAATTCACATCACCAATCCCAAATAGATACTCTAAAAAACTACGAAGAAGCATTCAAGACATCAAGAATTCAGCGAGAAACCAACCACCATCGACGACTAAAAAGAATGCACCACAGTTTGCTACTACGCTAAACATTAACTATTTATGTTACAAAAATAAATATTTAAAATCTGAGGCCCAAATATTACAAAAATTAGAGTTTTCGGTATACATTTCTTTTCACTCTGAAAACAAGTACTGAACAAAATGTCATCCCAGGGGAAAGAAATTTATTTTAAATCACATATTTTTAAGAGGGCACTAAATAAGCCCTTACAAAAGAGGGACTTCTCCACGGATGCACAAACGACCCTCGCTGTAATAAAGTGATAAAGTCCCAGCAGCTGAACAACTCCTACGTATTGTCTTCATAGGATTAGATAAAGCCTTTTGACAGATTTACTGTCTGCCGTACGGGGACAGACCTGCTTCCACTGAGAATCTGTTACATTATAAATTTCCGATTGTGTCAAAATTAACCAAGTGCATCTGTCGCCGACAAGAATATTTTAAGGGACGCTTTTAGGCTATAAATAAACAAACTACGTCAAGATTTAATTCATTTGTTATAAAAAGAAAATACCTCGCGAATGAGCCGAGAGGATAATAAGGGGCAGAGGTTTCCATTTGGTCAACCGGACCACGAAACCTAATAAAATATAATAAGCAAATGAAGTATACTTCACGAAATATCCCCGTAGGTATTTGATTTGTCGCCGAGAATCAAATAGACTCGAGACATAACGACATTTGAAAAATGGCAAAAACGGGGTAAAATTTAAATGTGAGGTTGAGATGAGAAGTTAGTGTCCGAGCAGATCGAAGACACGATAGCTCAAGAGGTAGCGTAGCGGCGTATCTAGCCAAAGGTCGTGGGTTCGAATCCCGCTTTGACACTGTCTTTTTTATCTCAACTAACACCTTAATTAATACGACTCAGTATTAGTTAGATTAATACTTAAAAAAATATTTATAAGAAAACATATCAATTAAATGAAACGATAAACCAAAGAAATACTCATTTTCAAGGGATCTGATTACCCGGGTGGTCTTGAAATGAAACTTTCTCATGTCTTGTTCCTTCTACTAATTAATTCCGAGATGCCATCTCACGCCTGGCTCATTTGTGTTTGAATGTGTAAAAGGGAGCAGAGGAGTCATAACAGGCCCTCGAGACGAGACGCCACGGTACGACTGTTTTCATAAACACCATAAATAAAATTGTGTAACTTTTAATTAGAGGAAACGTCCGCTTCATGATAGATGCCCCTCCATTTTAAAAAACCCACAAAGAACCTCACATAGCCGACTGTGATTGTAAATAAAACAAAAGTCCTGAAAGATTGTTTATGATAGAGGGTTCAACGAACCAAAGAGAATAACGAATGTTTACTTGACGTAAACATAAATGCGTTTTTTTCCACAGACACATAAAATCAATCCTCGGAATACATTCAGTCTAATGTCTGCAGTCCCAGCAAAAAATCACAACCTTATTTATTACCCACCTTATCAAAAATTTATTAATTTCATTTAATATTAAGTCAAGAATATGCTTTATGCAAGTCGTTTGAATTACATATATACTTTTCGCTGTAACTGTGGTCTTGCAATAAAAACGCAGTTTTAATTGACGTTAATTGAAACTACATGTATTTTTCGATACATTAATTATAATACGCTTATTTTAATGTAAAACAAATTGAACGAGTTAAGAAAAGTTCATGCGTTTTAAAAGACTTTTGATTATGTTGGTTTGAAAAAAATTAACTAAAACATCCGAATATCATTCAGTGATAAATTAAAACTACAATTTAATTTTCAAATTTAATTATTAATGGTATCATCATTGTAAGGTAAAGGCCCCATGTTCGAATCCAGCGGCCCCGAATTTGACATACATACAAATGGGAGTTGTTTCCCAGAACATGCCCCCCCACGAGGGTTGATATAACGTTTGTTGTTGAGACTACTCGAAATTTTTTTTCCAATATCCCCATTCATTTTTTAGTAGTTTAGATTTATTTAGCCATTGACGCAGCCATCAAATATTTAAAAAAATGAAAAGCAAACAACAACATGGATTAAAGTATGTTCCATATAAGCTTAGGCAAAACAGGTTTAGGTTTTTGTATACAGTCGCACCCTCGTTACACAGATAATCTCTTTAATTGTCGGCGACAAATGAAATGGCCACGGAGATGAATGGCAAAAAGGAGGGAAAAAAATCAAAAGGTGGGGGTCCGAGTGGATCGAGGTAAAGATAGCTCAAGTGGTAGAGCAGACGTATCTAGCCAAAGGTCGTGGGTTCCAATCCTGCTAGTGATACTGACTTTTTTATTTCAACTAAAAACCTTAATTAATTGAAAGATAATAATTGGTAAAGCGGACCACGAAAACTAGTGAATTTAATAATGATTAATTTTTATTCAAATGTACTTTTTCATCAAAGAAGACAATTTAAAAAAACTAATTAACTGTTTGTCTATATTCGATTTCATTTTTATTCTAAAGTATGTAAAAAAAACACTATAACCGTTAAAAAAAACCCTATTATTGTTGGTTTATTATTAGTTATTATAGAAAAAGATGCAAAAATACAAGTGCCCGGTTGAAGTAGAAAAAAACAGTATACGGAGATTGTTTTTTTTTTTTTAATTGTGAACGGCATGGATAATTATAAGATTAGGTAGCAGAAATTTATATTATTTTATTTATATGTTTCTTGTTTTCATATTCTAAGTTTTTTTAAAGTACAAATATGAATGCTAAAATAATAAAAAAATATTAAACTTAAACATTTCTTTAAAAAAAAAAAAATAAAAAAATAAATAAATAAATAAAAAAAAAATAAAATAAAAAATAAAATACGAGAAATACAGAACGATTTTACTGGGTGCTCGCCAAGCTAAGGGTGGCCGTTCAGAGCATGCCGATCTATTTTTTTAACCTGAGGAACAGAGGTCAAAGGCGAACGTTATAACTTCCAATACTTTCCAAAAGGATAGTTCCTACTCACAGTAAGTTGTTCTGCAACTATCCGGATTTCGAGCCTCTTAGCTCATCATCAGGTTGAAGGACTTCTACAACCACGTCTCTCGACGTGCATTGCCAAAGTGAAACCGCTGATACCTCCGCCAACGCGACGTTCCAATTAACAGCTGATTTTTATTGACGCTCAATTTGAATGTGCGAAACGCGGAAATTATAACACAAAAAATATTAGAATAAAAATAATAACAATTAAAATAATTAGATTAATTATTTGGATGGATGATATTATTTATATACATATTTAAAATGGGAGGTAGATCAAAATCTGTTATATTATTAATGCATTTATCACCATATAATAATATAACAGATTTTGATATACTTACTGTGAGTAGGAACTATCCTTTTGGAAAGTATTGAACACCACACTCACCCCATCATTTAACATTTCTGTAATAACTTCCTGTCTTACTTTCCCATGAGTGGGGCGGATAAGGGGTGAAACCAATTTACAATCCAATAAAAAACCGAGATTCGAACCTGGTACTGATATCGTGGAAAATACGACTCGGTCCCTATTCATTGTGTAATCCGTGTTTTATCAGAATTTTATCATTTGAAAAGCAAGTAATTTGAAAACGAATTTGTAACGTAAGTCAGAAAGGTTCAACAGCTCATAAAAGAGAGCAGTACAAATCGACGGTCTCAAAATTATGAAGGGAATTAATATCGAGTGCACTTTCACTTTCGATAAATAAGTTCGGAACCAGATTCGAGTCCGTACCATGCGAAAATCATGAATGATTCAAAGGGATTTCGAAAAAGAAACCCTCCCGTACCCTCTCTCCTATCCATTATAAAACGGATGAATTATGTAAATGGTTTTATAATGGAAATATTTTTGGTGGGCCTCGTTTGGGATTAGAGCCATTGAGAAAACGGTTTCAATCCGTGTGACATTTTGCCAAAAAATAGATTAGAGTAGAAAAAGTGAGACGGATTTTTCGAGCTCGCTTCTTTCTTAAACGTCTAAGAGGTTGTACAGTGAGGAACCCGCTACCATATAATAATATGTCATTCCATACCGTTTGCCACTACTATTAAAATTAATTCACCAGTTTTCGTGATTCGCTTGACCAATTAATATCATTGAATTTATTAAGGTTTTTAGTTAAGATAAAAAAGTCAAGTGTCACGAGCGGGATTCGAACCCAGATCTTCGGCTAGATACGCAGCTGCTCTACAAGTTGAGCTATCATGACCTAAATCCATTCGGAGACTAACTTTCCATCTCTACCGCACCCCAATCATGACGCTGACTTTTTTTATCTCAACTAAAAACCATAATTAATTAAAATTAATTTTTAATCAGATCCAATGGGATGAAATCATTCAGTTGAGGTAAACATGTAAATTATGAAGCTGAGAATAGCGGATTATGCGTATATAAATTATTTTGCGAACAGGAAGGAATATGGAAGGGGATAAGTCGGTAAACGGTTAATAATCCCAATAAAATAAAATGACTCATTCATTCGCGCCTATAAATAAACTTCGGTTCAAAAAAGGCGTGGCTGACACCTCTCCTGAAGGCCGATAGGCCTAATAAAAAACACCATTTTTGAAAATCTCTTTAAAGAATGACGTCTGAACGAGGACGTGAATACAAAGTTTATAATATCCTACAACTTGTCTTTAGGGAAATGAAAGCGAGAGGCCAAATAAGGCTGAAGAACTGTGTTCCACAATTATCAGGTTTATTTATATTACAAGGAAACAATCTGAGAACCAGGAACACCCCTCGGAGAGGACCACTTTCAACAAAATGGAAATAAAGGGAAGCAACTGGTCCCGAACTCCTATCGCGTCCGAAGATCTCAACTGTTCAATATTATTAATAGGCGCTGATTAGTATGCATCGGGGGACCGGCGAAAAGTGAATGAGTCAGTCGGGTTCATTAATACATGAACGTGACATCATGGAGAGGCCAAGGTCTTGCAGGAAGGACGTTATGAAATATAGACGTCTTACAGAAAAATTCTCATGAGTGTGTTCAGTTATTGTACGAAAACCCGTCTTCCAAGAAGAAACATCGAATTTCACATTGGGCAAAAATAAATTCTTTCTTAGAATCACTATCAAAACTCCTATTGAAATGTTTGGTGTAATTTAGTAAATAAAAACCAGAATAAATAGTCTGAAATGAAAGAGGGGGTTGATGACCTCCGTCTAATGGAGCCTGCCAATGCTAGTGGAAATTGCAAAATCTTCAATAGTACATAATTTACAACTTTGCAAAAATTCTTTACCCAGACAATTAAATCACAAAAATTTCATAAAACAGTCATGTAATATTTTCTTCTTTGTATTTCTTCTTTTCAGATAACAACGATATTAGCCTAAGGGTTGATTTTTGTGTTACGTATCTAAATACAAAAGTATGGCCTTTTATTTTATATTACCTTCTCCCATTTTTTAAATAATATTCTTTGCATAAAAGAATAAAAAAGATTATTCGTAAATCGTCGATGCTGTCTGGTGTGACGTAGGTTCCAGAAAAACATTTTCTTTATCGTTTCTATTATTATTGAGATCATCTTCAGAGCCTGGGATTTACAAACATTGTACACATTTAACAAAGACATGTAGAATAATATAAATACATTAAAGTGAAACAACGTTTTTAAATCTCAGGTCCTGAAGATGAAAGAAAATGTTTTTCTGAAACCTATGTCACACTATCGACTAACAGCCACTAATTACCATGCAATGATTAGTAGTATAAATTCAAAATGACGAAGCAAGCAGTACACAACGTTTGGCCACATGACATACACACGTGTCTGTAAGTAAAATAAGCTTGAAATCTTTGAAAAATTACAAGGGTAGTTTAATTGAGTAGTTTCACATCTCGTGTTTTGCTTATTGGGACCGTTTAGGTCTCGCATTGCTTTCACGATTATTTTACCATGAAGCCAATCATTGAAGATGTCGAGAAGATGAAACGCGTTCCAAAGCGTAATTGCATGCATTTGTAAAACACAAAATAATATATTTTACTCGATTTATTTAAACTATTCTCTACCGATAGAAACATGGTCGATTTGATGTTTAGGGTACGTTTCGACGATTTCGCCAAAGTCAAACTTTTATTTTGAACGACCTCATTTTAACGTAACCTGTAATATTTGTACGAGTACATTTTAGCCGAATACAACGATAGAAGAAAATAATCACTGATCGTTTCTAAAGCAATATTAATCGGTTACTATTTTCTTCGTTTTTCATTATTTATTTATGTTTTGGGATTTGAGCTTATTGAAATTCACAACGCTCTTTCAGAGCTGTTCTTATGCCGCTTCTTTTCAGTTCTTCCTCTCTCTAACTTGTTCCTTCTTTCGTCATTATGAACCCTTCCACATTGAAGGGAAATCCTGATTTTACAAAAGTTAGTTTAAGAGGAGAATTGGCACTGAATTATTGAACGTCGAACCCATCAAGGGCGACATTCGGGAAGGAAGTACTCTAGAATCGTCTGCATAATTTACATCGCTGACAAATTTACACCCAATAAAACCCAAGTCGATCACTACCGACCATCAATACCACTATGATAAAACATCCAAAGTTTTATATTTTCATTACAAAAGTACTATGATTCAATTGTTTCCAGTTTGGTGTCCACCCTCTGCTGAAAATAGACGACTATATTTCAGGAGGTTATCTACATGCCAAATGGACTAAAATGTTGCCCACTAACTATTGCCCAAACTCTAATTCATATTTCAGGTTACTTCATTTCACAACTTTATTCCATAACATATAAAATGGTAATGCTACTGTACATTTGATTGCACCGATGGTATTTTATGTTATTTTAAACCATATGAAGTTTACTTGTTTGCGTTTTTTATCACAACCTTAAAAACCAAAACAAAAGATACATACACTTTAGCTAATTGGTAAAGTTTTTGCGTAAAGTTTAAATAAGACCTTTCAATTAATTGAAGAGTTTAGTGGAGATAATAAAGTCAGTTTCCGTTCGGGACCTTCGGATAAATACGACGCAGCTCTACCATTGAGCTATTGTGACCTCGATCCATTCGGACACTAACTCCCCATCTCAACCCCACCTTTTGAATTTTCCCTGCTTTTTGAAATTTTTAATTATTTGGGAGATTGGTCAAGCGGACCACGAAAACTAGTGAATTTATAGAAATGTTAAATGATGGGGTGAGTGTGGTGTTCAATACTTTCCAAAAGGATAGTTCCTACTCACAGTAAGTTGTTCTGCAACGATCCGGATTTCGAGCCTCTTAACTCATCATCAGGTTGAAGGACTTTTACAACCACGTCTCTCGACGTGCATTGCCAAAGTGTACAGAGTAAACAAAACGGACATTTGGGTACAATATTGACCATAGGAAAAACCAAAGACTTTTAAAAGTTATATTCAATGTTAAATAGGTACCATTTTCAAGAATTTAAGTCAGAGAACGTGAACACTAAAAAGTAACCAATTTAATTTTGACAAACATTTTGTTTTTCTTCATGTTCAATTTTGTAGTGTAAATATTTTGTTTTAAGTGATTTTCTACTTCGTTTGCTTAATTTCAAAAAACAAATGAATCTTATAGGAGTTTCAAAAATCTTTCTGTTACCGTAATCATATTTAAAGTAAGATGAGCATTTTGTCAAGGACGGGGAACTTTATGGAATAAAAGGATATATGGCAAAAAGGAGTGAGAATTCAAAAGGTGGGGTTGAGATGGGAAGTGCCCGGAGTGGATCGAAGTCACGATAGCTCAAGCGGCTAATAAATCCGAAGGTCGTGGGTTCGAATCCCGCTCGTGACATTGACATTTTATCTATCTCATCTAAAACACCTTAATTAATTGAATGTATGGAATAAATTTGTGAAAGTATGAAGTAACGTGAAATACCTAAAATACAATTGACATTCAAACTTCGAAGAATTGGACCTTTTCGTCCAATTTGACATGAGGTTCTCCTTAAATAATGACGTTTGGTCACCATACACCATACATATCCACCCATCTGTATAAATTGGACAATGGCAAATAATTTTGTGGGATTATACATTAATCTTATTTTTGGAGTAAGATTAACATTGTATCAAACACGAGGAACTTTATGGAATAAAGTTGGGAAAATGTGAAGTAACGTAAAAAACGTAAAATACAATTGAGAATCAGACTTTGGAGAATTGGACCTTTTAGACCAATTTGACTTGAGGTTGTTATCCTTAAGTGTCGCCGTCTGGTCACCGGACACCCTATACATCCACCTATCTGTATAAATTTGACAATGGCAAATACATTTCTCCTTCAAAGGTTGGTCTGTGTTGTTTTGTATCACCTGAGATTAAGCAGATACAAAATGGTTGGACTTCATCTTGTCATCAAATGTTGTCATCGAAATCAAAACCGATCATCGTGCACAGTTGGCAAGTTGTTAAAAGAAAGTTTCATTCAGCCCGCATCACTGCCATGTTTTCCCAAGAGTACCGGCTCTCATGATCCTCTTTGGCCGTTTCGCTTCGATCTTCGAAAGGCCGTGAAAAGTTCAACAGTTTAAAGGCTAATGAAAAGTGTGGCACAGTTTAACAAAGGTCCAGGAGGACAATGCACCCTTCTGCTCAATTGGCAGCGGCGTCCTTGAACCCAAATGGAATGTGGATCGGCCAAGTTCAACGCGACGAGTGTAGGCGTCGTCCGCCGGCGGAAAGTTCTTTTCCACGCCAACTTGCTAAGTTATGAATATTCGGTTATTGTTTATATTAATTTATTGTGATTTAAAATCGAATTTGTCAAGCTTGGAATCATATTTGATAAATTATTGTACATTTCTAAGAGTTTATGGTATTTCAAGTGGCATATTTATGTGCATTATATGTTAGGTATTTACAAATTATAATATAAACTTAAAGTACCTATTGTTTTCTTTTATCTGAACAAGAAACACACGGAAAAATAAGTGGTCAGCAAAAATAACGTTTTGATTAATTCTTATAGCCAGTTGAAGTTGATAAATACGAGCACATCTGGCAATTTTAAAACAATTTTCTAAATTGTAGGATTATCTACATTACACTGATCTGTTTAGATGATTTCCTCTTATATCGTCCCATAGATTACCATTTTATTTAACATTTTGAATCAACAAGTTCGATGAAGTAAATTAAATAAGTTGCTTAATATTTTCAAGAGTCAATACTTGAAACGTAGGGATAAGGAAATCGTTCAACCAAATAATTATAAATGGAAAATTCCAATTTTTTTTAGATTATTATAAAATTAAGTGTGTGGTGATTAGTGACCGTTGGTCTACGATTTTCGGGAATAGTGGGATTCAGTCTGGTGTGTCATAGGTTTAAGATCTTTCAATTAATTAAGGATTGTAGTGGAGATAAAGAAGTCAATGCCACGAGCGGATTCGAACTTGGACCTTCGTCTAAATACGCCGCTGCTCTTCCGCATGAGCTATCGTAATTTCGATCCACTTGGACACTAACGTCCTATCTCAACTCCACCTTTTGAATTGTCCCTCCTTTTTGCCGATTTTCCAATGTCGTGTAATCTATTTAACTGCCTTTTTTCTACCTTCTTTCACTAATTCTACCTAAAGTACGTTTAAAAGTGAACTTAAGAAAAAATACAGAGTAATAATTGTGTAATAAAAGTTTTTAGAATAATTACGGTTTGACCCTTTTTCCACACCGTTCAAACCGTTAGATCATTAATAGTTTTTTTTGTTCACATTACTTTAATCTCTTTGTTCTTTGATAAAAGACGGATGTGAAGAAATGTAAACCAACTCGGTACCTGGTGGCATCCTGGCTCCAATCAAATTCTATTGCCATTTTCCTGAAGTACACAAAAGGGCCTTTCACTGGGACAACGCATTTTTTCAGTTGCCGGTATCTCTGGTGTTTTGATTTATTTCAACAAGAGCCCCTTAACAATGAACGTACTTTTCGCATGTCCTAGTATGTTAAAAGTACAAACTGGTTCTAACACACAATTCGCTCAAAGTTAGCCCTCTGTTTACTTTACTTTATATGCACACAAAAACAGAGTTTTGCAAAGTTTCTCTCAACACTTACCTCAGAAATAATGTTAAATAAAAGTGAATATTTAAATAATACAGTATTTTGAGGGAAATATAAAATACACAATTAATTATTCTTTTTCTTTTTGCATTAGTTGCACTAATTAATACGGCCAATTATGATCGCTAAGCACGTACGGATTAATAAAGTACACAGCTATCTTGATTAGATTAAAGTACAACGTTCTTCACTCTTTCAATTAATTAAGATTTTTAGTTTAGATAAAAAAGCAGTGCCACAAGAGGGATTCGAACCGACGATCTTCGGATTGACACGCCGCTGCTCTACCGCTTGAGCTACCGTGACCTTTTTCCAATCGGACACTAACGACCCATCTTAACCGAAGGAGGGAAAATTCAAAAGGTGGGGTTGAGAAGGGAAATTAATGTCCGAGTGGATCGAGATCACGTTAGTTCAAGTGGTAGAGCAGCGGCCTATCCAGAGGATTGTTGGTTCAGATCCCTCGTCTGACACCAACTTTTTTATCTCAACTACAAAACCGAATTAATCGAAAGATATTAATTGGTCAAGCCGATCACGAAACTAGTGAATGTAATTAAAAACTAAAAAAAAAAATTAAAACCAATTTTATATGTAAAGATTTTTCATTTCCCTTAGCAATTTACATTTTTGTTTTACTTTTTTACAAAAGACTCAATTAGTAAACGTTAAAAACATGAAAGTTTGCTTAATATATAACATTATATAAAAGTCAAGTTATAATGCAATTAGGTGGAATTTATTCCCCGTCGGTGTATGTTCTCGGACCAATGCACAGTGACCACTTCCAATTTAATTATCGTGGAATATATCGCCTGAAATTTACTGAATTATTTAATCTGTTCCATGTTCTTTAGTCTAAACAGAAGACTAGAAGAAATGCCTTTAGCTTAAAGAGATATTTTTATGCGCAATAAGGTATAACTGGAATAGGTTGGATCAAATAATTAAACCTTAAGGAGCTTCAGCCACAATGTAGGTCGGAAATGGCTGCTAAAAAAATTAGGAAATTTTCTAGTCAGAGCCTACTGACAATGATGCCAAATATGTTCCTTTTGTACGTCAATTATAACATAGCGGTGTGTTTTCATGCGTTCATTGTTAGTTTAAAATCATTTAACATCTTTTCTGGTCAACTTAATAGATCTATAACTGTTTGGGAAGGACTTTATGGAGTTTATCAGGTTTCAAAATAAGAATCATCTCAGAGGTTTTCCATTAATGTGGACGGTACAAAAGAATCATGATCTAATACAGAACATAAAACCTCTTACAGCCTAGAAACGATCAAGACTTAAAAGGTCTAATTGTTTAGTATTAAATGGCCAATGAACATGACACCCTATAAATGTTTTTGCTGATATAGATTCACGTTACTATTTCCAGGTTTTAAAATCCGGTGAAATTGAACAAATTGATAACAGTGCAATTTCAAGTGCGCCAAGAAAAAAAAATTATTGAGGTAAATAAAGACAGATAAATGGGAGTATAAAGAGGTTCCTTAAATTTTGGCTAGTTGTTTATTTATGCGGTGTGAAGAGTTAACACCGTCGGATACATGACGGCCATTTTGAAAAGATTATTATTATTAAACCCTAGTATACTTTACGAAATTATAACAGGTACGAAAGCATCAGCTTGATTCAGTTTAAGTTTGAATTCAACGACCCTTATTATGTCATTACCTCATTATAAAATTTGGATAAATAAAAGATTCAATGTCAACGCTAATTCTTATCAAACAAGATAACTTCAACAAAATCAAACAGATGAGACAATCTAGAGAGTTAATGCTAAAATAACTTTTATAAAAAAAAAAATAAATAAATAAAATAAAAAGTTACCCTTTAAAACCACAGGACTTAATCTAAACGAGAGAAATTGTAACATGAAGGGAAATTCATAAAGAATCCTTAAAAAAATATTCTATAAAAATTTACTTAAAAAAAGATAAATTTTTTTAAATACATAGTTCTAAGGGAAAAGTTAAGTATTATGTATATTTGATATTTGAAGATCTCCTCCCAAAAAAGCCTACGGTCCTTGAGTAGAATCGATCTAATATCTAAAATCCTCTAACATAAAAATGTATACACTCAATGAGCCTGGCAAATTTCAAACTCCATATTTAACCTTGTACACAGTTTGAATGTGTAATGGAAGCGTTAATCACCCGAACAATTTAGTATCTTTTGTAACTATTTGCTTCTTTTTTCACTCGGCTTCTTTTATTTTTCTTATTTTTTTATAAAAAAGTGGAGAAGTAATCCTTTGATTACACTCCTATCACAGCAGTATTTATTTTATTCACTAGTTTTCGTGGTCCACTTGACGAATTAATATCTTTCAATTAATTAAGATTTTTAATTGAGAAAAAAAGTCAGTGTCACAAGGGGGATTCGATCCCACTATCTTCGGCTAGATACGCCGCTGCTCTACCGTTTGAGCTATCGTTACTTCCCATTACACGTTACACGAACTTCCCATCTCAAGCCTACCTTTTGAATTTTCCCTCTCTTTTGGCATTTTCAAAAGTCATGTAATCTATTTGATTCTCGGCGACAAATGAAATGGCAACGGAAAAATTTAGTGAAGTATACTTCATTTAAACTTATTTAATTCACTATTTTTCGAAGTCCGCTTGACCAATTAATATCTCTCAACTAATTAAGGTTTTTAGGAAAATTCGAAAGGTGGAGTGAGACGGGAAGTTTGTGCAAGTGGATCGAGGTCAAGATAGCCCAAGGGGTAGAGTAGCTGCGTATCTAGCCGAAGGTTCGACTCCCGCTCGTGACGCTTACTTTTTTATCTCAACCTTAATTAATTGAAACATCTGAGATTATTTTGAACTTTTTTATATAGTTTAACATGTTTGTTCGAGTACCGTGGCAGTCGAGTGGTTAGTTTGATAGACTCTCGGCTCGTGGTACCCGCGGTCATCGGTTAGATTCCCGCCGTCGCAGCATCTTACTATTTCTCCTTTGGCTAATATGCAAAATAAGGCTATAAAAAACAACAAATCCTCTCCTATCAACATATGGAAAAAAACATGAGCTCTATTTGTAGAATGCTACTTAAGGACGTTATTTTTATCTCTTCCCTTCTGTCTTTGTACATGTGGAACTAAAGAATATCTACATCTTACTCAAGCCGACTTTTTTTAGAGGATAGGGCTGGGCATAAAACAGCTCATTGTCCCATAGTGTTTTTACTTGTTTACAATATAAATAATGGATCGCGGGATCAATTTTTGACCACTCTGGATAAACTGCAAGTTTTTTAGATTATGTATTCACTGAGGGGAAGACATGCCCATACCCAAGAACCATGGATTTGCATGTAGAATAACGACTCGATAGTAAACTTTATAAAATTTAATTTTCTTTTCAAACTCTTATATACGAATAAACTAATTCCTTAAATAAATAGTAAACTAAGGTCATGAAAAACAATATACAAATTGAGCCTACTTCGGGATTTAAAATGTTTCCGAGTATTTAACATCGGAGGGTAAAATCTTGCATCGTTCTCGATTCTGAAGTTTTTACCTCAAAGAGCGATATTTTTGGGTATGTCAAGGCTTTTTCCGCGACACAGCCCCAAGGCTGTTTCAAACAAACACCATTAATACCAGCAGATGCGGAAGACGAACAGGTTTGACCGAGAAAAAAAGGAATTTTTCAAGTCCAATCTCCGAATAATCAGTGCTTTTTTTTTAAATACTCGAGTTTAATTTAGAATGAAAATGTGTATGCACGTGATTTTAATCAGTAGGATTTAATCTAAATGGTCGTGCAGTAAGGGATGAACTATAGACGTCGTTTTTGCTTAAATATTGCACAGTATCTGCCTCCTTGTAAATTATCTATTGTTTTAATAAACCCGCTCAGGAAGATGGACAATAGTCGTTCGTTTCTTCAGCGCCGATAAATCACTGTTCGGCCCGGTCTAATGGTTTTTATAGCAAACGGAAGATAAGAACCGCTAACTGGCCATAGAATTGGGACAGCGTCGCCCCGCCCAGGACTTCGTGAAAACTTAATGACAGGTTCTGCCTCACCCGGCTTTAATTGCGTAACCGAGCCCGATGACGAACTACGGGCACTAAATCGAAATTTTACCTTCTGAGGGTCGTGGCCGTGCTCCCTAAACGTTCGCTATTTATTTTCCCCTGTCATCGCCGGGTCGTAAGATATCAATTGTAACAGTTCTAGCTATTATGTTCTCACCTTTAGTTAATTTGACGGACAAACAGCCGGTTACATTTTTACTCCGGTTTTTCTGCTTCTCGTCCCATTAAAAATAAAACATTCCACTACCATTTGTTAGTCCGGAACCATGGCCAATTTTTGGCATATTAACGCACCCGCTAATTACTCAATATTATCAACAGTACTAAAGTCATTGTAAAAATATCCACTCTATCCAACCGACGTAAACATCCGGTTTAACAGCTCTGTTATTTGTTAAAACCTTTAATAAACCTGGGCATTACGTGTGACTATGAGGTGGGAGGATATTGACTTAAGTAATTTTTCGCTTGTTTACCATCAAGTATTTGTTTATTTCTCAAAAACCAATACTTTTCTAGACATAATCCATTGATAGTATTATAAACAAATGTTATTTATTAGTAGAATAAAAATACACGTTTTATTTTAAACAGTTGAACATTGTAACATGAAGCAACAAACATTGCTTTATTAATGCCGTATAAGAAAATCCTGAGGGGGGCGTCGGTGGCCGCAAGGTTTAGACTTTGACAAGGCGCACATCACTCTAAAGTAAAGGTTCCGGGTTCGGCTGCAGTGACGCTGGATTCGAACCCGACATACACACAAATGGGCTTTAAAAAAGCAAACACCGGCATCCTGAGGGTTTATATTAAATAAAATAAAAACGATTCACTTGGACACCAACTTGCCTCTCAACCTCACCTCTCGAATTTTCCTTCCTTTTTGCCATTTTTCAAATGTGTAATTTCTTTGAATGAGATGGCCACGTAGAGCTTTCGTGAAGGTATACATCAGTTTAATTATTACATCCATTACAGTTAGTGGACCGATTAACCAAATTACTTATTTCAATTAATTAATCTTTATGTAAGTTGTTGGTTGAAATGAAAAAAAAGTTAGTGTTACGGGAGGGATTCTTACCACTGTTCGAATCCCTCTCGTGACACTAATTATTTCATTTCAACCAACACATTACATAAAGATTAATTAATTGAATAAAATTTAATTCCAAAAATCATAATATTTCGTGGTTCTTGAATTTCTACATAACTGAAATTAAGTTATTTCTTCAAAGTTTGGTAAACCAGGCTCCTTTCTAGGATGTTTATTGAAGTTTAATTATTCTTACACCTTAAACATTTCGCATTCGTTTTCATTACCCTTTAAATCCTTTAAAATTCGAAATTTTATTTCTATCAAAAATTACGTTTTTCAATCCAGTAGGACAAAAAACCAGGTTTGTTTAAAAGCTGAAAATATAAAACGTACCAGCATGGTCTAGGAGATTTGTCGTCAGGGCAGGTACAAACATATAAAGCTTTGCGAAGCAATTTAGTTGTAACTGACTAATGAGTTAGACAACAAGTTTTTTGGTACCATATAACAACAGGCGATCCCGGTTGTAAGGTTGTTACCCTAATAACTTATTGGATAATTATGTTCTCTAATTGACTCCCAAGCGGTTTGATTACTTCTAATTTATTGCCGGCATAATGGGTTTTGATTCGACTGCACTATTTTTAGGACGGTTAACATCTCCTTCATTAAAGGCTGGGGTCGAAAATGGCAGTCGAAGAATTATTGGAAGTCAGATTAAAAATAATTCGCGTTCTGCTATAGTGAATACATGAGTCCTCAGATAAAAAAATCTACAAAACAAATCGCGCCAACGTTTCGATCTTTATTGAGATCATCTTCACAGGGTTCAACTGTTTATTTTCTGCGTAATTATGCCATTATTTAGGGCACTCTCAACACGACATACAAGAATGGCATGATTACACAGAAAGCAAACACTTGGAGCCCTGAAGATGATCTCAATAAAGATCGAAACGTTGGCACGATAAAGAAAACGTTTTTCTAAAACCTACGTCATACCAGACCACATCTCAAGATTTCCGAATAATCATCGACTAACGGTAACTAATCATCACATAAGCGCTAAGCCGTCCTTTAAATAAAACATTCTAATCCGGCTTATGAATTCATAAGTAACAAAAAACACAGTAAGCAGACTAATTTCTCTAGGCGTATCGATGTCTTTAGTGATTCAGGAAATGAATGAAGTGATGATTGATAGCGGTGATTGTCGATGGAGGGGAATGAATAAATGGTAGGGACCATTGAAGTCTCTCGGCATCCCATTCAACCATGGGGGATTTGAGAGAACAAGTCGTTGAACTCTCTTTCTTTATCCGACATAAAAGTTTGAATGTAGGTTGAACCCTTCCTGTACGCGATACACACGTAGTGTTGAAGTAGACTTGTGAGTTCTCATAGCACGTTTAATTATAAATAAAAGACTCACTGGGAAATGGTGTTTTAGGAAATGGCAATTTTTGCAGTATGTGCTTTATAGGTGTGCTGTGGTCCTTCCATAGCTCTGCTGGTTCGATAAGGTAACTTTCATTTGACGTCCGAATATGTCCAGTCTGAAAAAACACAAAAAACAACATAAAATCATTCAATGACATTTGCTAAAAATCAGTAATAAATGTAAATTAATTTTTTTATATTCTACAAATTACCACACAAAATTCCTATTTTGTCAGTGGGAAAGTAGTCTATCGACCTTTTACAAGTCGTTCAACACAATAGAATATTTTTAATTCGGCAGCGCGAAGAGAGAGAGAGAGAGAGAGAGAGAGAGAGAGAGAGAGAGAGA
>CM077112.1:249000-259760 GCA_039619505.1 Cimex hemipterus | reverse complement strand
AGCAGAAGTTAACACTTTTACGTACGACAAGAATATAAGAATGAGAGAGAGAGAGAGAGAGAGAGAGAGAGAGAGAGAGAGAGAGAGAGAGAGAGAGAGAGAGAGAGAGAGAGAAGAAAGGAAAGCAAAAAACTATTTTACTGGTCTGCTGTGAATTGCAACTGTGATCATGACCATATAAAATCTCTTCAGAAATTTCTAAGAGAATTTATTTTAAAAACATCTGTACAGAACGTTTCGATCGGTTCTAAATTAGGAACTAATCACATGTTTGTTCTTTATATTACACACACAATATACATTACAATTATACTTGCAAAACAGGTGAATTGGGTATCGAAACACGAATCACATTAATCCTTTCTTCACTGAAGACAAAACGTTTGGTTTAATTTTGATCATCACGATGTTTGAAGGTTGTCCCGTGATTTTCAAATTGAAAATGATACTCTTCAAGAAAAAGAATGTCGCACTAAATCACATTTCCACCTAACATTCAACCTTTATATTAAAAAAAATCGTTTTATTCACATTCCTATCCATATAAGAAACAATTTATTGAAAAACTAAACATGACATATATTAAAATATCATTAAAGGCTGGTAAAACTATGGCAATTTCCCATCGGGAATTGTAAAAGAAAATAAAGACTACAGAGTGAAGGTAAT
Source organism: Cimex hemipterus (assembly GCA_039619505.1). Taxonomy (NCBI): domain Eukaryota; kingdom Metazoa; phylum Arthropoda; class Insecta; order Hemiptera; family Cimicidae; genus Cimex; species Cimex hemipterus. The sequence continues at coordinate 259,091 of CM077112.1, read as the reverse complement.
CTTTCATTGAATTAAATCAACGGCCTAAATTAACATTGTCATTCCAACGGTCAGAACCAGTGAAGATCGTGTGGAAATAATTTACTTTACTTCAAAAAGACAATAACCATAAATGGAAAAAATAAACACAAAAATAAACATCCGGTTTCGTAGTGCAATTTGAGTGAAGTATCTTGATACGTTAATGGCGCGTCTCGAGATGGGCCTTCCGACATAACACATTTTTATCAATTGCCCTTGGCTGAAAATGGAGAGACATATGTCCATAGTTCACATTACTTTTTTTTGATAGGGCTGAATTAAGAATTGCGTCATTGTTGTCTTCCTGACAATTTTGGTTGTGTTGACGGAAACGGGGTAATGATGAGTCACGGGCCGAAGAACGATAAAACAAACTTTGAAATATCATCCACTTTTTTCTTCATTTTAATGATCGTCACATCCATATTCTTTATTTTTAGCTAGCGAAGAACAACTTAAACACGGAATCGTTTTGATTTTGTTAGTATCTCCTTGAAATTGGCGGATGAACATGTGATCTTTGTAGTTATTTTTTAGAAGGATATGTATAGAAATGCGTTACAGGTTTGGCCTGCAGTATAATACATTAACTAACTTCCTACTCGAATGTCGTACGTTTAGCACCTTAAGCCCTAACATGACACCCGACCTGTCAGCAACCGCACATACGTACGATTTATTGTAAGAACATTCTTCTGAAAAACTAAACTGAATCTTTAAATACCGTTCTAACGCTCTTAAAGATATAAAATAACTACTGTTGAAAAACCAATGAATTTACCAAATTAAATATAATATAGTAATATAATCTCAAATTCATTATATTTAGTGGCCTGATTGACCAAATTACTTCATTCAATTAATTCATCTTGTTATGTAAGGTTTTGGCTGACATTAAAAAAGTTATTGTCAGGAGCAGGATTCGAACCCACGACCGGGGGGGGGTATAACCAGGATCTAACAGATGATCGTGGGTAGCGGCGTATAGACCGGAATGTCATGGGTTCGAATTGCGCTCGTAACATTAGCTTTTACATTTCAACCAAAACCTTGTATAAAAAGATTAATTTACTACAATATGAGTTAAATCTACAATTGGCATGTGTTATGAGGTTCGCTCCATAGGGTAGTTATGCATTAACGGATAAAACAAGTATAATAGATAAAATGAAATAAAAATGTTCGAAATTAGACCGAACTGGCTAAAAAGAGGTTAGCAGAGTTGAGACCATCAGAAGTCAGGTGCACCTTGGCTTGCTAACAACAAATCGCCACCAGCTGCCCTCAGTCCCAAGTCTGTTGAACTGGCCAAATATATGAGATTATTAGAAATTCCGTGCCAGTGTGGCTGCACTGATTATTGGATTCTTGATACGGTTGTCGCTGGTTTACACTCTCAAGTGTCATGATCGTCACTGTCAGGGCAATTAAATATAACTAAGTTAATTTTATGTGACAATTGAGAATTCGCAATGCCGCAAAATACTTTTCAAGGTATGCTGTGTCCTATAGAGGCCAATTTTTGCTGGTTTTCTCCATTCTGTTTTTCAATGAGCTTATGAAGGAACATTTAAACATGGAAAAGCTTACTAGAAAAACATGGTCTTGGTGTGTCTTTGAAAGAGATAATTACGACTCTTTGTTCTTTGTAGCCGATTTCTGGCTTCACTTAAGTGATTTGTGGGTTGGTTAAATCCTCGGTAACAACGGTGTAGCGAAATTCGTTTTGCAGACCGAATGAAACGGACTTTCTAGGAAAAAGGAAATGCAGTGTACTGACTGTAGGAAGAAAGGCTGGCTAAAATCCAAAAAACGCCGTCTATAACAACGCCAAGAACTATGAGAGCTGAATCGTATTGGTGATCTGCCAAAATTCGTCCACAACTCGCGTCTGTCTGGGATTATTTAAAAACGCAACCGTTCAGGGCGTGGCGAGTACTAGATATTCGGTAAAAAAACATAATACCCAAACGTACTATTATATTATTTTCGATTCTTCAACATTTTTATCAAGTTAAATATACACAATCAAAGGTTGATTAAGGAATTTTGTAGACTTTTATAGTCACTGCTTGTGCGTTTTCTCCTGGTATTTATGATTTTATGAAAATATTTTTTTGTTCATGTTCAGTTTGCCACCTTTCTAATGTATAAGTTCAATTCGAAAATGGAAGTTAAAAAATACATGGATAATTAAATTTAAATTAAATGGATTTTTTTGAGTATCACCTTTGGGGGAATGAACTTGCAAATGTTGCAGTTAAAGGAGAAAATTATTATCCAAATATATACCTTTTAATATAGCTTTTATAAAACTATTGTACTAAACAGTTACGACATTTATTCTAAAAACGTGCTTAGAATATTCAATTTTATGAAATACAATTAACCAAAGGTTGTCTTTTTATCTCACCAAATACCTTACATAAAGATTTTTAATTTATGTTCGACCCATAAATCTCGTTCGATTTTTCTTATGTTATCATCAACTTCAATGCAAAAATTTAAGTTAAAAAACCCCGGTTAAAATTAAAAATTTAATTTTCCGCAGTAATGGTTTCATATATACAACTGTGCACGAGATTGTACGTTTCAGAATGCTCATTCGCATATGTTAATCCGATTGTTATAAAATTCTAGCAATCAACATTCATAACCCGTGAAAATTTCATAAAAAATGGTCTTTTGGTTCCGGAGTTTCCCCGCCTACATGGAATTGACCACAAACAGGCAGGCACGGAACCTAATTTGTTTCAGAAAACTCTGAACCCAAAATGCGAGTGGAAATTTTGAATTTGGGTGACAAAATTTCGTTCAACTTTCCCATGTCCCAGCACGATAAAGCTTCCCTACTTTCGACAAAGGTCTGGAACATAAAATACGAGTGGAAATTCTAATTGTTCCGACGTTATACAAGGGGGACCTTCGATAGTTCGGAAATAAAAATATATAATCTGTTGTTTTTTTTGAGGGGGGTTGATAAAAAACAGTAAAAACGTAAAAAAGGTAAAAATTGTGTAATAATCGATATATTTTGGCTATAGCTTTCATTAAACTATTAAATTAAATAATTCCGACAATTATCCTAGATAGACAAGATCATTCTTTATCTTTCAAAATTATTCCACCGCTAATTTAAAGACATTATACTATTTCGGTCTCGATGTTTTTGAAACTGTAGCCAAATCAATTTGCCGATGAAATTAAGTTCAGACAGTAAATTTCACTCGACGGCCGAGGATCGGGGAAAGGCAACATAAAAAACTGTGATAAATAAGCGCTTAAAATAGTGATCCTTATGTTTCCGATTGTTCAACAATTTAAATCTTTCCGTTGCCGTTTTCGAGTATCTAGGGTGTTCTGAGAACTGTAAAATTACTTAGGACTCTCCTAACAAACAACCGGTGTATTCTATCAATTCACCTTCACCATGTTTTTTGAAAAATAGTGGATTAGTTAAAATTAACCGTAATTCTAATCTAAGTTTTTGCTTGAGATGAATCATCACGAGAGGGGTTCGAACCCACGAACTTTGGATAAATATGTCGCTTCTCTACCACTTGAGCTATCGTGACAAAGTGTAGAGCAGCGGCGTACTTAGCATCATCATCTCAGCGAATACCTTACATGAAAATTAATTAATTGAAAGATGTCAATCGGACCACGAAATCTAATGAAATAAAAAATGGCCCGGATTCTCTGCTGCCCAAACCACTTGAGCTAACGTGACTTCGATCCATCCGGGCATTGAGAGGCATTAATGAGGGCATTGGAGTTCAGTTAGGATGGAGCTACAAAAGGAAGGTTGAGGTTGTGAATAGTGAGCTTAGTGACGCAGCTTTGAAAAGTTGTTTAAGGATAGGTTCCTTTCTGTATATCAAAAGTTGGTAAATGGCATAGGATAGTACACTGGTAGTTGGCTTTTGATGCTACAATATATTTTAAACCTAAAAGTCTTCGTAGTTCTTGTTGATTCTTAAGTTTTGTGTGGGATTTCACATACGTTTTTTTTTCTTGGTTCATTCCTTAGTAGAAAGATTTACGGCTAAGTTCCTAATGTCTTGGTTGAATGGAAGGAGTGCATTTGGTATGTCCAGTAGTCGTAGTGTCTTGTATAGTGAAGGTTGGGTTTTGTCGGTGAGTCCAGGATATGGCACCTAATGTGACTGTATGACAATGTGACCAATGTCGATTATCTCTAGAGGATACGTAGCGTATCTTGGGCAGCTTCCCTCTAAAGCTGAGCAATGAAGACTGCGATACCACAACTCTAGGAAGCAAATACATGTACATTACATACATTGAATTGTAATTAAATGTAATAAAATTCTGTGTACAGGCTCCCCCTCATAGCTTCAAATGCCGAAGAGTCAGCAAAAAAGCCCATATTGCACGGTAAATCAGAAAGATTAGGCGATCAAGCTGTATTGAAGGTATTAGTTGAGATAAAAAAGTCAGTGTCACGAGCGGGATTCGAACCTCCGATCTTGACTAGATACACCGCTGCTCTACTTGAGCTATCGTGACCTCGATCCACTCGTACACTAACTTCCCATATCAACCCCACCTTTTTAATTTTCCCTCCTTTTTGCCATTTTATCTCAACCAATATCTTAAATACAGATTATTTAATTGTATATTCGGTCATGCGGACCACGAAAACTATCGACTTTAATAGAATATGTTAATTTGCAGGGTTTACATTTTTCCGATTAAGTACGGTAAAGTTTTCAACAGGCAAGGTACCACTTATATAATTGGTTCGGGATCGCTTTCTGTTAATAAAGTACTTATACTTATTTTTCAGTCCCGAGGCTACCGCATTTGGACGCAAACAAACCGCAATTCATCGATGCTCGTATTATGATAATGGGCCCGTAATGGGGCCCAATTTCCATAAAGAACTGATCGGATTCTTTTTACTTTGGTCTATTTTCCTACGGATTGTGTATTCCGTGCCGAGTGGTGTTTTGCTTGGTGATTACGCGTATGGGTTTCGGGAGGAAATGTAGTCAACGGTCTTTACTTCGCACAAAAGAGTTAAAAAAAGTTAAATAAAATCTCTGGCCTCTATCACGTATAATATTAATAAAGGTGCTACAAATATCATAAGGAATTTCACTGTATAGATGATGCCATGTTGCAGGTCAACTGGCTGTGGATAGTGAGCGAAAAGCTTTTTCTGCAACGAATCCAATGTGCTCTATGGGATTAAGGTCTAGAGCTAATGGAGGGAAGAGGTAGATAGGAAATTCCAAGGGTTTATATTGATAAGAAAATCTTCCTGTACGAAGACATCCAAACATAGACTATCCCTGGCAAACAGATCCCTATTTTGAGAGATGTATTCTTCAAAAATTTCTTGGACGTAACGGTTTGCGGTGATGTTGCCTTCAATAATATGAAGTCCAGTTCGTCCCCAGTATAATCCCAGCCCTGACTGTTACCCCACCTGCTACAAACTGTACTGAGAAAAGCAGGAGGCGTTGTAAGCATCCCCGTTCTCGGTACTCTTCGGCGACTGCTATCATTATTCAGACAGAAACGCGACTTATCACATAATAGCATTCCAATTGGTGTTCTCTTCTAAGCGCTCGCAGCACCTTTCATCTGATTTGCTGGTGGCGGGCTGTTGCTGCAGGTCGTCTGAAAGGGGCCAACTTGTTGTACTTCATTTAGGATCTGGCAGGCACTATCGATATGTTCCATCTTGCAGCAATGTCAATATTTCTGCATTCCCTTAGCGTCATAAAGCGCTGAGATTCACTACGAGGCCTCCTACTGGTAGTGACGTGCGATACCAATCGATATGAATTTCAATTATATTCACCAGTTTTCGTGGTCCGCTTGACCAATTAATAGCTTTCTATTAATTAAGATTTTTAGTCGAAAAAAGTCAGTTTCACGAGCAAGATTAGAACCCACGATCTTCGGCTAGATACGGCTCTACCACTTGAGCTATCGTGACTCGATCTACTCCGACACTAACTACCCAACTCAACTCCACTTATTTTTTAATTTTCCCTCCGTTTTACTATTTTTCAAATATAGCTCAAGTGGTAGAGCAGCAGCGTATCTAGATCGTGAGTTCGAATCCCGCCCGTAACGCTTTTTCATCTCAACTAAAAACCTTAATTAATTGAAATATCAATTATGATGAAATATGTTGACAGTTTTTCCTGGTTCTTATCTGTAAAATCTGTATCTGCACTGTAAAAAAATACTTTTAAAAAACTGCAATTGCTTGATTATTTTAACTTAATTATTTTAACCAAAGTCAACAACAGTAAGTTGACCATTCATGAAGAAACGAAAAAGTACTCATATAAGTAAGTACTTGTTAGTATCGAATTATTTCTATCGATACTTGAGTACTGGTATCGAATATTTTCTGGTATCGCACGTCACCACCTACTGGCACTTCCAGTTTCACGCCAACTGCCTATCCACTTGCTCGTGACCACCACGACTCATTCTCACAATAATATCGCCAATTTCTGGTTCAAGATGATGTCTACAGGTTAAAGAGAATACGACTGCATTAAAGAAAAGACGAGAAAAAATCTTTGTTAAAAATTAGTAATCTTCATCTTTACTATTCTTAAGTATTGAGAATTAAGATTTATTTGTTTTTGGTATGCATTTTCCATTTGGTTTTATCCAACTAAGAAGAATATATCAATTGGTTTAATTAAAATGAATAGGAGAAGAATAAATTAACAATATTACCATTCATTTTAGTGCAGTTTCGATTTATTTAGTCATTGACGCAGGAATCAAATATAAAAACAAATTATAAAAAGCAAAACAACTTGTAAAATGGATTACGTTCCATGTAATCTTAGGAAAAAAGGTTTAAGTTTTTTAAAAAAATAAAATCGGAATAAACAACGTCAACGTTCTCTCGATGTCAGTGAGCCAAGAAAATAGACAAACATCCTAACTTGAACCCGGCTCAATTGTGGAGCGAACAAGCGTGAAATTATTCAACAACGAATAAAAGTGGGGAAAAAACAAGAAACCTTACAGGCGTTTCGTGAAAAGAAAATTGGTGATCAAAATTAAACTATTATAATCAGCTCAAGGCAAAAATGAAACGACAAATTCATGCAGTATAAGCTAAGCGGCATCGTTCCCTCCACATCAAATCATAGCACGGATATTTTCATGTTTGCACAACTTCTTTCGCTTTTATTTAGTTTTCTTTGAACGTATTTCCTTTCTTAACAAGTTTGCACAGATCACACATTGCATCCCACACGGTAACTGTCACCTAAGCTAGCAATGCAATTCATTTTCATATAACCATTGACCATCATCCCTCCAAATCCAACCACTATGGATTTAAGATTTCTACCTTTTTAGGTAAACCTACAAAATCACAATATATAATTTTTACACTTAAAGCAAAACAGCACAACTCGTGATGCACAACCGTATCTTTTGCTCATCTTGGACATTTTATAGTCAGAGGTCATTTGGAAACAGATTAAAACGAACTGACTTCAACATCACATACAAAATTCCGGATAAGACTATTAATCAAAAGATCCAACCTGACATTACTATAAGAAAATATTATACATTACTCAACTTACCACCCAGGACCAACATTGTACCGTACAGATAGCGCATCAACTTGACCTAGATCCAATCTCACCAAAAGAACCCAAGTAACTTAGTTATACTTATTACAGTTTGTACATTATGAATATTGTGTACCGTGTAAGTTTACAATAATAACAAAGTGGAGAAGAACATATATCTTAACGAATGTTAACAATCACTGTTGTTACAGTTTTCTGCAAGGACACATTGTTGCCTAGGAGGACTATGTCACATTAGATGTAGTCATAGGGATGGATTCTATTGTATAAGGTAGAGGTATTCGTTTAGGTTACAGTAAATATGAAAAGGCATGATCTGAAGTCATTTTGATGGGTGATATTTGAGACTAGGTCTTCGTGACTAAGGTTGTGAAGAGTTTGGGTTGTCAGAACTGTATTGTTTGGATGTAAGACATATATATATATATATAAATATGTTTTGTATCAGTAGATTGTAATGTGCTAAGCATCTAATTAATTCCCGTCGATTTACTCATGTCCCGTTTATTCGTGAGTCAAAATAAAACCTATGTATAACGAGTAAGGAGTTTTTCTCCAAAGGTCAAACGTCCCATGGGTCGTTTGCTTGTGATAATTTTTATTAACCAAAGTGCTAAAGTTGCGTCTAATAGCTGGGCACGTGTCTGAAAATACTCGACATACGAAAAATACATAAATACGAAAATAGAAGGATCGGGATAAGAGGACAGAAAAGCAACTGCACGCAGAGAGGGTTGTGAGTTGTCAGGATATTTGGGTAGTGGGTATAAAGTATTGGTCCGGGTATAGAGCCCCGTGATGCTCCCAATCCATCCAATCTAATCTAAACACACCAAACTGCACAAACCCTGTCTAACACTAGATTGTACATAAAAGTGCCCATTCAATTCAACCCATTAATTTATAATATAACAACCACAACTCTTCTTTCAAACCAAGGAATTCACTTCAAACGAAAGAATAAATTAATGAAACGTCGTAATGTGCATTACGTCAAATCTGTTACACCAGATAGGTATATTTTGTACATTTCCTCATCCTTGCTCACTGCATTTTTCATGGAGTTGTAAAATATATGAATATAAGAGAGGAAATAGAAAATATTTAAATGTTATTTATTCAGGTGTCAACACAAAATTTTCTTTTGAAGATTGTAAACGTGATGACCAGATATTAAAATGTAATCATGATTAAATATTATTTAACTTCAAGTGATTATGAAATTTCTTGTTGACCTATAGTTGGGTCGTTTCTACGATCTGTCAGATGCATTACATTTCGCCATATTCTATGGTTGTTTGCACGTTAGTTAGGTTTTTCGAGAACGTCGCTGTTATTTTTGTATTTTATGGGGTTTTTTCTTTGACAACAGAATGTGTGGGTAAGTTGAATGCTGTGTTGGCAAGAAAGACCCAACCAGAAATGAGGGGCTGAGCGTGATAGGAAAGTATCAAACTATAAAAGCTTAACGGTTTATTTGTCAGTAAAATAGTTTTTATGCCTCATACAATAAAAGTTCGAGGTAATAGTCTTGTTTTAATGCTTCATGAACTTGAAACTCGGTCTAATGAAGTACTCTTTATGGCATACACGAATATGTCAACCAATATGACTTTGTTTGGACCAATATACGGACTTTTCTTGATTGGTTTCAGAGAAAATAAATCGAAAATAGGAGCCAGGTTTATTTCGGTTATTATTTCAAGGAGGTTAACCCTATTGCGTCTGATAGTTTCAGTACAGGGCAAATGGGTCAAGTTAAAGGCCAGTGAAGGCCCAGCTGTCAAAACTGAAGATCCTTCCTCAAATAAATCTTAGCGGACAAGGAATATCACGAACAAACACCCTGAAAATAAAATGTTTATCCCCTTTGAGTTAAACAATGTCATAACATTGCACAAAATTGATAGATGAAAATAAGGATGAACTACTGAAAATATTACTTCCAAGTGTCTTTTCTAGAATAATTTTCCTAGTTCAAATAGTAAGCTCTTGTTTCATTAGTGGCATGGAATGTTACGTACTAATATGGAAAACTCATAAACATTAACTCGAGACATTTATAAGGTTTCGTGGTGACCGAATAAATTCTTTTTAATTAAGGTTGTGGTGTGACAAAAAGTCAGTTTCACAAGCGGGATTCGAACCCACGATCTACGCTGATCTACCACTTGAGATATGACTTCCATCCACTAACTCCCTATATCAACCCCCACCTTTTGAATTTTCATTCCTTTTTGCCATTTTTCAAAATCCTATTCAAAATCAAAATAATCTATTTGATTCTCGACCTCTTCCCTTTCTTTTTCTCTTTCCCTATGTTAACTATCTCTTCTTTTCACTTTTTATTACAAAAGTGAGTTCCTTGATATATCACATTTCCTTTCATTCATTAATTCTCCCTCTTCTTTCTATATATCTCACTAACTTTTTTTTTCTCTTTTTCTCCATTCTCTTTTTTTT
>CM077112.1:217044-244000 GCA_039619505.1 Cimex hemipterus | reverse complement strand
AGAGAGAGAGAGAGAGAGAGAGAGAGAGAGAGAGAGAGAGTGAGAGAAGGGTGGACTGGGCAACAGAAAGAACAAATGGACTTTTATGTATCATCATCCTATATATAAAATAAAATATTAATAAAGCACACAGCTATCTTGGTTAGATTAAAATACAACATTCTCCACTCTTTCAATTAATGAAGGTTTTTAGTTCAGTTAAAACAAGTCAGTGCCACGAGCGGGATTCGAACCCATGATTTTCGGCTAGACACGGTGCTGTTCTTGTCACGAGCGAGATTCGAACCCACGATTTTCGGCTAGGCACGCCGCTGCTGAGCTTTCGTGACTTAAACGTCGTGGGTTCGAATCGCTCTCGTTACATTAACTTTTTAATATCATATAGCCTTTATGAAACTATTAAATTAAACAACTGCAACAATTATTCTAAAAAGGTCATTACCAGATCACTTCAAAACAGTTCCTAGTAAAAGTTAGGGGTACAAAAAGTTTCTTATATGTAAAAAACTAACCTTCCAGCTCCATCGTATTGCACAAAGTCTCAAACTTCGAAAATATAAATTAAATTAGTAGTTTTCCAAGTAACAAATCATCTTTTATTGAAAATATAATAATCCAGGTATAAATCGACAAAGCCATTCCAACAACATACACACAAATAGGCAATTTATACAAATAAGTATTTTTCTTCGTCAGCTTAGGGAGGCAAATTTTCTAAAACAATTGATTTTGTATTATTAGCAATTTTATATATACCGGTCCCTAAAGAAGTGGCTCACTATGAAATTTTGATATTGTTATGAACCTTAAAAGTTTTCAGCTTAACAATGACTTATTCAGACCTCAACAAGTGGAATGGACGGGTAATTTACACGTTCATTACGGGCATTTTTGTAATTAATTTACTTTTTACCACCACCACAATAAACGCCTTTTTAAAATATTAAATGGCCCTGTTGATGATTTAAGTTGTGTATATTTTAAATCATATCAGGAATTAATCGGTTTTGCCTCACAATCGAGGACAAAAACAAATACTTTCCGTCTAATATAATTGTATAATAATTGTTTAATGTGCGTTGATTAGTGATGGTTAGTCTACGATTATTCGGAAATCGTGAAATGCCGTCTGGTGTGATGTAGGTTTCACAAAAAACATTTTCTTTATCGTGCCGACGTTTCGACCTTTATTGAGATCATCTTCAGGGCGTGGGATTTACAAAAGTTGTTTAAATTTAACAAATACATATAGGATGTAGGAAAAAGTGTATTTATACAATGCCAAAAAAATATATTCAACGAAAATATATGAAAGTACTCACTCAAAATGTTCACATTGATTGAATAAAAAAAATATTTTTTTGCATTGCATAAAATCTCTTTTTCTCACATCATGTATGTATTTTTTTAATCCTTATTATTATTACTCCTATATGTTTGTAAATCCCAGGCTCTGAAGATGATGAAGAAGAAGAAGAAGAAAAATCACTTTATTCTGGGACTGGTGTCCCCCTAAGAATAATTTACATGAGATAAATATTGATGACTTCTTTGATGTCACATAATTAAAAAAAAAAGATAGAAATCGTGGCACAATGTATGCCAGTAAGGCGGGCCAGAAGAGAAAATTAACAAAAACAAAAATAATAAATGTCAGAGTGAGGTCTCTGCTTGGAGGAAGAGGAGGTGATTATAAAGATGGGATTTAAAGGTGGAAAAGGAAGCAGCTTGAGGAATAGAAAGGGGGAGGGAGTTTAGGGGCTTGGATCGGAAAGGATCTTTCGAAAGTATGGGTTGTATGTTGCGGAAGGACAAGGTCGATTGGGGATGAGAGGGTCTTACAGGATCTTACGGGAGTGATGTGAGGAGTTGAATTGGAAGGATTGGATGATGTAAGGAGGACGACGAGTGTGGATGGACTGGAAAAGAAAGCAACCTAGGAAATTCTGAGCACGGAAGGAGGGGAACAGCCAGGAAAGTTGGAAATACAACCCCGACACACGGGATCCCTGGGGGTGCCGTACACAAATCTTACGCAACAATTGAAAATACGCTTCAATCGTGCGTTCTCCCTCTCTGAGAGACCACCGTATGCCAAACAGCTGTAATCGAAGAATGGAAGTATAAGGGAAGATACAAGGAGTTTGCGGGTGGAGAAAGGTAAGAGAACCCAGGACCGAGGTAACAGGCTGAGCGAGGCGATGGAATGGCGGGAAATTTGGGAAATGTGAGAAGGCCAGGAAAGTGTTTGATCAAAGACTACTCCTAGGTTTTTAACCGAAGAGCAGAAGGGGATGGGGTGATTATTTAGTATGAGAGGTGGAATACTGGAGAGGGAATTGAGGAATTGCTTGGTCCCGATAATTATGGCGGTGGATTCGAACGGGTTGAGGACTAGGGAATTTTGTGGGCTCATTCTTTCATGGAGTTTAGGTCTGTTTGGATCTTGAGAATGGCCGAGTGAAGATCGGAAGGGTGAAAGGATAAGTATATTTGGGAGTCATCAGCATATAGGTGATAGTTACATGACTGGATGTAGTCGGGCAGATCACTGATATAAATGGAAAAAAGGATAAGAGAAATAGCCTTGGGGCACGCCAGATTTTAGAGGGAGGAAGGAAGAGGTAAGTCCATTGGGAAGGGAAACAGCTTGGTGGCGATTGGTAAGGTTGGAGTGAAACCAACGGATAGTGCTGGCGTAGAGAGAAATAGATTCGAGGTTAGACAGGAGAGCACAATGAGGGACAGAATCGAAGGCTTTAGAGAAATCAAGAAGGACAAGTATAGTAACTTTCTGTGGTCCATTGCTAAGTGGAGGTCACTGGTAATTTTTATTAGGTGGAAAATCCTTGGCGGAAGCCAGATTGGAGAGGGCTGAGAATATGGGACTGTTCAAGGTGCCTGAAGACTTATGCTTGGACTAATCTTTCTAGGGGCTTGGACAGGTTAGGATGAGTTGGGGGTTTTATCGACAGGGACGACAAGGGTTTTTTGCCAGGCTGTCGGGAGAATGGAGGTTTGGATTGAGTAGTTATAGATGTGAAGCAGAACAGGTAGTAATATTGGGAGGCAGAGTTTAAGAAAATGGACAGGGATGTCATCAACTCCAATGGCATTGGAGTGGGATTTGGATATGGCCTCAAGGTCTTTGGCTGGAGTTAGATAAGAGAAATAGAAGTTAGACGGACTGAATGAGGGTTCACAGAGAGCGGTGATGGGGACAGGCATTGATGAAGAAGAGTTGGGTGAGACAAAGAGGGAGTGTAGTTCTTCAGGGGATACAGGAAAGGAAGATGGTGAGTTAGGTGAGTGACATAAGCCAATATTACGAAGGAGCTTCCATTTTGCTCGAGGATCAGGACTGGTGGAGAGAGCTTCTTGGTAATGAAGGGCTTTGACCCGACGGATATAGGATTGGGTTTTATTGCGAAGGGCTCAGAAGGAAGAGCGGTCTTCAGGAAGTTCGGTTCGACGAAAGCGCCTTCTTCTTGGATTTAACCATTTAATTTTTTATTATTTTAATTAGGGCTCTAATTTCGGCGTTTAACCAAGGAGCAGTAAGACGACGGATAGTGTGGGTTTTTAGGGGAGTATTCTTGTTAAGGATATTGAGGAGACTGGAAGTCAGGAAACCGTCCATGGAATCGATGGTTGAGCCAGGATAAACGTTGGACCAATCGACCGTCTCAAGATCTGGCTTCAAAACCTGGAATGAAAGAGTATTAAGTTGACGGAACCTTATGGTTTTTGGGTGCAGGACTTGGGGTAGGAATATTATATGTGATTTGGATCAAGTCATGGGAGAAGAGAAAGGAGATAGGGTGTTGGGAGGAGGATAGAACTTTATCGGCGGAATCCACCATAAGATCAAGCCAGGTGGATACAGAAGCAGTGTGATGTGTGAGATTAAATGGAATTCATGAGAGATTAAGGGAGAACCATAGATTTTCAAGGAGCCTTTTGTCGTAGGAGGCAGAGGAGTTAATTTGAGTTGAAGTCACCTGTGATGATCACGTTGGTATATAGAGGGGAGTAGTTGTACAGGGTGGAAAGGAAGTAATTAGGGATGGAACCTGAGGTGGTCGGTAAACAACTGCAAAAAGGAGGCGGTGGGAAAGGAGGGATATTTCACCAAAAATGAAATCTATATGGGGAGATTCGAGGATTGGGGATGACAGACCGTTAAACAATAGGTCATGTTTTCGGGTGGGGCAAAGGATGGGAGGCTAGGTGGGAAAAGAAGAACAGAGAACTTTACAAATCACGAAGACAGGTGAAGTTAAGAGAAAACAATACGGCAGAGATAGAGGAAATAAAAGAAGTAAAAATAAGAAAGACGTATGTTTGGGATTAAAGATCAAAACATAAGTAAAAATAATAGTATTGTAATACAATTAAAAATGAAGACAAAAAGAATACATACTGGCGATAAGAAGACGTTGGCTGGAACTGAGGATGAGTGGATAACATCAGGATGGTGACGCTACAGCAGTCCAGGTCCGAGGGCTTGCTGATGATGACCAAAGGCTGTCCGTCTCCTTTTCGGCATCGGATTTGACCATTGGAAAACCATACATATTTAAGCTTCTCGGCTGCCTTACACTGTCTAGCCAGCCAATATAGATGTTTAAGTGTGGAAGTCATATCCTCGCTGATAAAGCTGGACTGTTCACCGTGCCATCCCATCCTATGTGTCTGGTGGGAAATCCCTCCGTTTTCCTAGTGAAACGCACAATTATGCTGGGAGGACGGGGATCATCTTTTCGCTGTCTCAAGCGTTCGACCATATCAGTATCAGTAGGGCTTAGGTTCAGTCTCCCCCCCCCAACCGACCTAATTTGAGACACAAGTGAAGACGGGGATTCGCCTGGGCTGACCGGTATCCCTCATATCTCAACCGATCTGCATTTAGAGAATTGTTCCGAGTGGTTGAGACGAGCTTCGAGTTCAGAAATTCGAGTTTTCAGGTTACAGTTTTCTTGAGAGAGTTCCTCGAACGTCTCCTTCGTTGATTCGAGGTTCTCCTCAATCTTCGTTAGACGATCAGTGTTTTCAAATGACAATGCAGCTTGCTTATCAAGAGTAGATTTGATTTCCCTGATGTCTTCCTTAATATTGTCGACACGACTGGTGGAGGCCTTAATCTCGGAAATTTCTTGGGTTAGAAGGGGGAGTGCCTCAAGTATAGAAGAGCAAGTATCAGTGATACTGGCAGGATTGTTGATCGGCGGAGAGCATGCCGACCGTTTCGCAGGCGAGAGTTTCCTGTTGGAGCTCGAACACAGTGGACAACTCCATTGTTTGTGAAGCGATTTAACCGATGCGATATCATCCTCAGAGAAGTCCACGCACTTTCCATATTCAAGCCCTTGCAAGCAGAGAACCGTATAAACTTTTTGTTGACGGTTTTATTTCAGATACAGCAAATGGCCATGGCTGAAGTACTGATTTTGTGTGATGAATTGTGCAACTTAGGAAAGGACTATTATGACGTAAGCAAGGTAGTACTGGGAACGTAACAAGTGCCAATTATCAGCTGTTGGTAAACAAGTTATCCTCGCTATCGTCTCAACGTTATGATCAATATTATTCAAGCCGGCCCGATAACGAGAATCCAGTCACGTGAATACAGAGAAGTCGGTTGTTTTGCCCGAAAACGAAAAAGAACGGAAGATGGAAGCTTATCTAAAGGATTAAGATTTGCTTCACACAAGTAAGCCAAAGTTAAAAGCAATTGACAAACCTTAGACCGGTAGGAAAAGCAGTAGTTGAACCAGAGTCGATGTGTCGCTTCAAAGAATGTAATGAGACGATAAGATGATCTCAATAAAGATCGAAATGTGTTACGATAAAGAAAATGTTTTTCTGAACTACGTCACAGCAGACGGCATCTCACTATTTCCTAATAATAATTTTTAAGTAGTAAAACAACAATATGCCCAAAACATTATCAGACTTTAATAATTCAATATTTCAAAACGATTCAGTTTTTTTGAACAGTGTATTTTTGTAGGGCTTTTGACAATGTTGTGTGTGTAAGTGGATAAATTCATTTGAATATATAATGCCATATTTTTTAAAACTGTAGTATCAAATTAACCATAAAAATTTGGCCCACTATTTTTTGGGGTTTCAACGAAAGTTTGTCGACTCGAGGTTTTATCTTATATAAATCCGCCGATCTAATTCGACATTCAATAATTTTCTTCACGCTCCCCCTAAGAAGATATCTGGGCCAAAATGTCTCACAAATTCTCATGTTTCCCAATAGATTCCCATTATCCGGGACGGATTTAGTCTTGAAAAACCGAGCGAAGTTTCGTAAATTTAATGCTGCTCTAAAATTTCCGTACGAATTAGTTTTATTCCGAAAGAAAATTGAAAAGTTCCGTTTTGTTCTCTTAGGTGTAATAAAGGCGTGGATCCCTTGAAGATGTTTGCATAAGATCAGAGGTCGGTGATCAAAGCTTGTTGGGAGACCAGACGCGCGAGGTTATTTAAGTTTAGCCTTAAACTGTCTGCACTGGCTCATTGCCAATCTTACAATGTAGCTCTTGTTTCCAGAGAGGTTAATTTTTCTAAAAAACCAACAAAAAAGGAAAAAACCTTATTCAATGGTATATCCATAATCTTTCTTTTAGTATCAAACCCGAATAAATTTCATCAATGCAGTTTTTACCGTTTAATTGTACGATTCTAATATATTTCACGGTAGAAAAATTGAATTACAACTCGACGAAAAAAAATCTTTTAAGTGTATTTATTTTAGTGCTAGCCAAATGAAAACTTCTTGGATGATATACTTCAGACTTCAGTCGTTCGTTTATTTCTAGATACACCACAGCTGTTCGAGACGCACGAAGTCGCGTAAACATTTTAAATTTATTGTACTTTTCCCTTGTAATTAGAAACCATAGATTACCACGGGGCCCTTGTGCAATTGGTTAGAAGGAAATATGTTTAACTAAATGTTTTGAATCCCAACTATTCAAATCTCACCAATACTTTGTTGAGTTTTCCTCGCCCTTTTGACATTTTCATTTTGCATTTTGGTCTTTTCCGGACGTTTTGGTCTGCCAAACCTCGTTTCCAAACGATAGGCAAACACATTAATAACATACAGACTAAAATTGGAAAAAAAACCACTAATGGTTCATCATTTTAATTGCATTTTTATTTCTGCCAATTTGTTGGTCATTATTATAAGTGACTTCATTAGAAAGATAATTATTTTCTAAATGTACTTCAATTCCCAATAGTTTTATGTGTTTTTTGTCCAATCTGTGTTAGAAAATGATGACAAATGCAGCAAAGACCAGAATGATCTGAAACCATTGGCACATCACCTCGCAGACGTTGATCTGTCAATTTGACTTTCTGACTGGATTTGCATTTTGTCAGTCTTGGTTTCACGGTTGGAACAGGGTATAGTTGAGTTGTGGTTTTTTGTTAGATCTTTTATGTTTGCCAGTTTTAAAACTTTTTCGTTCAAATATGGCTGGAAAATTTAGCTGTTGTGTATTGTACTATTGTATTTAGGGCTTACAGCGGAAAGTTTTGTGGAAATAACAAATTTTATGTATAGGATTCTATGGGCAGCGGCCATCGTTGCATTATTTCATTTTTTATTTATCTATTGATAAAACAGTGATGTCTCAAATGAGGGTTAGGTGGATCAAAATGGAATTTCCAGAAGAGGTTCTTTTATTTTCACGCCTCTGAATTCAATGAAAGATTTCATTCAATGCTTGCGTCGAACAATTAAAATGTCGTCCATTCCGTAAGTTCCGTGAACCTCTCGATCGGGTATAAACAATAGTGTGTGGGAACGACTGGGTCGGTGGGATACCACGGGGCCAAAAAAGGGTTCTTGAACGCTCCCATGTCGCCTCCATCGCCTTCTCAGAATGAATTCCAAACAAGGAAGATTTGCAAATCGACGTCCTTGCGGCTCAGCAATTTCAGTTTGCCATTAATTAAAACACGACCCCATTCCGATGGGTCCTTTCAATGTAAATCGGTGTCATCTCGTGGAACGACCGCCTTCGACGGGCGCACTTTGGACAAACAACAATGCCTTTGTACTTCTCGGTGGCTGACTGTCCGCACTTCGTTGGAACTTCGAGCTTAATCCCAATTTTTAACTTCGCCGTCGGCCTTTCTCCTTGAAGATATTTGGGATCAACTAATCTTTTAAAATATTAAATCGATCTTTATAAATTTCAATTATGAATTAATTATAACATTATTAATTTATTGGATTAGTGAGAGAATGAGGAAATTCAGAATAACACCTTTTTCATTTTTTTTGCCGATGTTTCGTATTTTATTCGGGTCAGTTTTAGAGCTTGGGTGAATTACGAAACATATTGATTGGAAAAATAATATAATATAGAAGTAAGTATAAACTTTGAATCCACCTACTAACATAAAGTGTGGTGCTATTCTTGTGGTGTCATAATTTCGCACAATTGACTACCACCAATATGATACCACAACAATAATGCCACACTTTATGTGAGTATGAAATACTTGGTTACAAAGATTATATTTACATCTGTATTTTTTACAATCATCATACGGTTTGTAATTCACCCAGCTGAAGACGACCCGATATAGGTTGAAACGCGGCAAATGAATAAGAAAGGTGTTTTCATAAATCTACCCTTTTCTTGAATCCAAGATATTATTCAACAATCGGCTACTAAGAAAACACATACATTATTATTGTAAATCCGTTAGAAGCTAAACATTTACATGAGAATACAGATTACGGCAATAAAATCAAACGGGGCGTCGGTGGCCGCAACGGTTTTGGCGGTGACACGGCCCTCACGACTGAAAAGGTAAGGGTCCCGGGGCGAATCCAGCGGACGGACTTACTTACAAATGGGCTTTTATTCAAAACCACCGGCACCCCGAGGGTTGGTATAACCTCTGCTGTTGCGAAAAAGTAATCAGCTTTAATAAACCTTTTATATTTGCAGAAGGAAATAAAGTAAGACTTTTTCTGCCCATATAATTTAAGGAAGTGGTAAAGTACTACGTAACAGAAATCTCACAATGTAAAACATTTTAGGTGAGAATTTTTTTAACATGCAGGAAAACAAGGAGAATGGTGTTTTCACAAGATCTGGTCAAGATATGGACTGGGAGAAAAGGAGAACGATTTGTATTCAAATACTTTTTGAGAAAAATGCTTCTTAAAAAACGAAAAAGAAAGAAATGATGTTTCCAGAAGCTTGTTTGTTCTGCTCACAACTCGAAATGCCCAAAACGCTTATTTGCATTCATAATTTTGTCTTTTCAAGGATGCACTACGACCTTTACTAATATTCTTCGGTTACAAACAGGAAAACATTCTGATCCCAAGGAACAAAGATCGTTAGGGGAATTTATTTTGGAAATAAACTTTCACAGAAAAACAATACTATTTTTCCTGTACAATTTTGTTGCCTGACGCTTCATTTGAGTTTTTTCAGTCTATAGCTCGGCCCATTTCGAGTACTTTGGTGTGCTGTCTCCAGTTACCAATTTACAAAAAGAAT
This sequence comes from Cimex hemipterus, assembly GCA_039619505.1. Taxonomy (NCBI): domain Eukaryota; kingdom Metazoa; phylum Arthropoda; class Insecta; order Hemiptera; family Cimicidae; genus Cimex; species Cimex hemipterus. The sequence continues at coordinate 234,452 of CM077112.1, read as the reverse complement.
AGCTGGAAAAGACTAAAATAATCAATGCAAAATGAAAATTTGGCTAAAATTACTGGGTAATAATGATAACCTGGTCCAAAAAATTGACCACAGAAACGATAACTCCCTCCAATAAAAAACGGTTGTTAAAAATATATTTTGTTTTATTATTATTTTATTTAACTCTTGTGAACATACACATTATATTTTGCTAATAAATAATGATATACAGCACACTCAAAAAGTGTGATTAACATGGTATATTAGGGCGGGTCCTGCCCTATGGCAGACCACACAAAAATTCACTCATTGGAGTGTAGTAATTTGAGATAAATAAATATCTGATTATTAAATAAATTAACCTACTTTTTTGTTTTATTTGAAACAATGTAACGTCAAGCGCACGTTTACACTATCACTTATTTACATTAACACATATTTACAATCTATAGTCCGTATGATGCTTTCTTTATAGACGTCTTTGTTGGCGGGGTGGAGGCATACTCGCTGAAATTTGAGTAATTGCCGGATTCGGGTGGGAATCAGCTTTGGCAAGCAGCATCGAGTATCTCTTCTTTAGTTCGTCTTCTACCGATGTCAACAATATTTCGTGGTATGTTTAAATTATTGGATATGTCGATAAACAAATTCGTAAAGAAGCAATTAACAACTGACTTCTCTGAATCACACATATTTTAAGCTGAAAATAGTATTGCTGATTTCTATGAGGTCGCAGAGGTCATCGCAATCCTTAAACCTGGGAAATTGCTACACGTATTTCCGTTATTCTGGCCTAAAATTACAATATACAAGACAAATCTAAAGTATAAGTAACATGATCAAAACATTTATACTTAACTGAGCTGCTAAGTGGTTCAATTTATTAAAATAGTAAAAGGCGTCACGCCCATCCTTACAGTCTTAATAAAAAATAGATTTCTTTTCGAAGTTGGTAAAGTGATGAAACTTCAGTTTAGTCGTTTCTTTCTGAGTTAGTCTATCACCAATCCAGCAGAACATACCAAAAAGACCCGAAAAGACCAAACTATAGAATGGAAAATGTCAGGTGGGCGAGGAATAATCTACGAAGTGCTATTGGGTTTGGAAGATTGAAAAAAAAACAAGAATTTGCCCACAAAGCAGATCAATCCCCTATTAAAGAAATTAAAGATATGGTCAACATTACTTTGTATATTACAAACTTTTAGTAAACCTTGACTTTTTTAAATCTGCAGTTTCGGCTTCACGCCATCTTCTTTAATGATGGAAATTTATTTTACAATTTTGAGGAATAATGACTTATGAGAAATATAACAAAGGAATAGAAAAAAGAGCCAACAGTGAAGTTAGCGAGAAGTCAAAATTTGTCTTAGAGAGGAGAGCCAGACCAAAATACAGCGATTTTTGTGGTTCGAAACATCTTTCTTGGCTATGTTTATGTAAAAATTAAAATAGTAAAGGTTCTGGTTGATAATGACTAATTTTACACTTCGTGAAAGGGTGAAACGTTATTTAAATTGGTTTTTAACAAAGCTGATAATTTGTTTAGTAAAAACTTAGAAGGACTGTACTCGTCGCAGTTTCCAGGCGCCATTCGTTTCAAGATAAAACGTGGCAACCCCCAAGTTATGTAAAACCAGTCGGTTATTGCATTTTATAAATAGACTGGCGATCAGCGTTCGTTTACAGCTGGTGCATATCTAATATACAATACGATCCCTTGTTGATAAAACGGAGACAAATATCGCACTTTTATAAGGAAGGATTAAATACTCCCTGCTTTGGACACGCACTGTAAATATGTCGATTGACTATTTTTAGAGCATTTTGAACCATCGAGATAACTTGATCCAATAAATTCTAGTAACGAGCCTTGTTTGAAGATTTTTAAGATTTTCTCAAATTAATGTGCTAAAAGAATGCCATACTACCTCATAATACTAATTATATTAACCTATTATATGTTACTAATTATAATTATATACTACTAAATAACAATTCAACTTTTCAAGATATGGCTTGTATTTTTCTTATCGCCAGCAGCATTAGTCCATAAAAATATATGTATAAAAATATTTTATACAAAAAGAATAAAATTGTGTTTACCAAACGTTAAAAATTCAAGAAGAATTTTGAAGAGAAATGTTCTGAAGGGTGAAAAAATTCAACTTTTCAAGATATAGCTTGTATTTTTATAATTGCCGGCAGCAATAGTCCATAAAACATTGGCACATCACCGATAGATCTTGAAAAGTTGATTTTTTGCGCCCTTCAGAAAATGTTTCTTCAAAATTTTTCGTTGCATAGAGAAAAACGAAGAAATATATTTATTTTATTCAAAAGAAATAACATTTTGTATGCCAAACGTTAAAAATTCACTCTGTTTGCAAACCCCTAGCTACGAATTTGTAATATCTTAAGAAAAACTAAAGAAAAAGAACGGTTTCAATCGACAAAATAGATTTTGAGAAATACCTAAAAGTGACACCTTTCTGGGCTGTATTTTAACAAATAAATGACATTGAAAATTTGCTAAAATGCGATAAAAGTTTACAGTTGCGTCGTTAAAAATAATTGGGAAGCTATCTAAACAGTAGAAACGCGTATTAAAATTAAAATCCTTTAAAAAACAAAAGAATTACATTCATAAACACCAGTAGAAACGTGTACCGTTTCATGTGCGTATATTTATGTGACTTAACAGTTTTTTTAAATCCCAAATTCGAAATTATTTTCGTTTTAAAACAGGCGCCTAGAACGAATTGTAAGCAAAGTGATTTTTTGAATCTGTGTTTAGCGGTAGCTGTCGGACAAAACAACAGAATCTCGCCGTATCTGGTTTGTTTCGGCACCTAAGTTTATCGTGTTTAACTCCCGGGAGAAGTTGATTACTCTTTTTCGAACTTGCTACAACTATCATTTTCCTTCTCTCATCCATAAAAGTACAATAAAAAACAACTAACATATAAATTACATCGTTTTGGTTATTGAAACCAAACTAATTTTTTTCCGTTTTTGTTATACAAAAAGTTGGCAATATGTATGTTTCCTTTTCCTGTGAATTTAATTATTATCAAAATTTGAAGGGGTTGAATTGACATATTGACTTCTTATTTCAATTGTCTTTGCAAAAAAAAATCTATTAAAAATCCTACTGTTTTAAGTAAAATTTTATTATAAATTTATTCGTCTGCCCGTTAAATAAATTGTTTGGTAAGCCTTTCTGGAGTGAACAATTTTATTCTAACTCTGTTGAACTTGTACAACTAAGCCAGAAGGTGTAGTATAGGCCTCTATCAAAATCTCAACCTACTCACTTACTTCTCTTTGGAGAATAAAGGTGCTTTAGTTATCTAAATAAAATCTGACACAAATACGGAGAATATTATGTGAGATAGAACTTCCCCTTGCAACATATCTAGGATGACTTTAAAAGAGTTTTGTTTTTCCGCTCTTTTTCTATTATTTATTTTTTCATTTTGATATGTTGTCACTATTAAATCATTTTCTATATTTGTTTTTAGAAAGTCGCCAAAGTATGATACAAATATGGAGAATATTATGGGAACTAGAACTTTCCCTTGTAACATATCTACAATGACTTTAAAAGAGTTTTGTTTTGCCGCTCTTTTTCTATTACTTATTTTTCATGTTGATATTTCGTCACTATTTAGTCATTTCCTATATTTGTTTTTAGAAAATCGCCAAAGTCTGATACAAATATGGAGAATATTATGGGAGATAGAACTTCCCCATGCAGCATACCTAGGGTGACTTTAAAAGAGTTTTGTTTTTCCTATCTTTTTCTATTGTTTATTTATTAATTTTGATATTTTGTCAATATTGTAATTTACTACATTTTGATACAAAGTTGGAGAATAATATAGGAGATAGGTGCAGCACACCTAACATAACGTTACAAGTGTTTGGTTTTTTACGCGCGTTTTATGTTATTTATGTATTCTTTTTGATATTTCGCCAGTGTTGAGTTATTTCCGACGTTTATTTTGTAAAAATTTTTCACAGCCTGGCAGAAAGGTAATATAGAAGATATAACTTCCCCTTCCTCGAGACGAATTTAATATTTCATTGTTTCTCATTGTTAAAGAAATGTTGAATATTTGTTTTATATTGTGAGAAATCAATTATTTATGGAAATTTATCATTTAAAAAAAATAATCTTGAAATGTCGGAAAGTATATTAAAGATCTTGTCGAAGAGAAAGCTTCTGTTACAATAGCTTTTCATTCCGCTCACTGCACTGTCTGTTGTTTATTTATTCTAAAAAATTTGTAAAATATTTTGTTACATCTCCTTGTTGATTTAGAACTTTAAACCGCAAAACGTTGTTTCAATTCATCCAACATAAAGTACAGATGATTAGTTTGAGGAGCAAGTGTCGTCAATATTTTTTTCTTACAAACACATAGCCAAAAAAGAAACCTTGTCATTCAGAAATATTACAACTAAAGAAAAGCTAAATAAGTACATTCAACAATAAATATAACCAGCAAAGTTTATAGGCAATATTTCTTCTGAGATATAATAAATTTAAATAGTAATTTTAGACAGTGAAATAAATGTAAAATAAAAGCTGTCAATTTATATATAGAGTGATAATGTACGAGTAGGTTCTAGATTTTCTGCCCATTTCTTTTCCAAAATATCCTAACACGTTTACCACAAAACGGAAATACATAACGAAAACCAGCGAAGACGAAATTAGTATGGGATTTTAAAATGGCAACTTTCCAATAGTGTACTAAAGTTGGAATATGAGACGAAAAGGGAGTACGACGAACCCATTCCGTCCTTCCTTTCAGACAATAGGCCATGCTGTGACTCCTATGTCCGTGTTACATAGCCGTTAGGTCGTGTGTTGGCCCGACGTTTATTGGTAAAGCACACACCATTCAATCTCCCCATCTCAATACGCACGTTTCTGTTTATCTATGTCAAGGACGGATCTATTTTCGGTTGAATATCCATCGGGCCGCTTATTGGAGAATAAAATTGACAAATTTTACATATTAAAGAATTATATTAACGTCTCCAATGGATGTGTCGGTGAAAAAAGCCCGAAAGGATCTACATTAAGCTTTGAGTGAAAGCGGTTTACAAATAGTCTGCCCTCACCCAGAAGAGATTCCTCAACACTTGTACAAGTTTAAAAAAAGACTATTTCTGTATCAGAGAACCCGTATGGAAAGGATCTGGCAAAATGTTAAATTGCTGTCAATACAATTAATACCCCTGTTGTGGCCAACAATATTAAATTAGTTATTTAGATACCATGGGTTCTTTTCCTTTTTTGTAAACCTCTGGTCCATGATCAGATGTTAGGCAGTCTCTCAACAACTTTAAAAGTGTGAATACCGCGTTCTCTGTGCGCATGCGTGAACGAAACCTCTTGTTTTGAGAAGTGTCGGTCCGGTGTTCAGTTTGGATAACCCGAAAATTACCAAACCCGTCGTGTTGTTTCCCTTAGACAAAATCCGCCATCGTGAAGGCACTTTATATAACCGCCGCTTGAATCATAAGAGAGTCTACATATCCGATCCGCTGACGTCAACTAGACATCAGGTAACAATCTCATGCTGATAAATTGTGTTCGAGATTGCTCTTCTTATTATTGTTGTTTCCCGCCTGCTGCATCTACGGATTTGATAATTAAACTCTTCGCCAAGAAGTGCCCGTGAACCGGTTCAACATGTCTTCGCCAAGAAGACAATTCAAATATTTTGGAACTCTTGATTATCTATAAGATAATAAATTTTTTGTAAATTAAATTTAGTTATGAAGGATACTGTTAAATTAGATTAAATTGCTGGCATCTATTATTATAATTTGTGAAGACCTAATAAATTTTGAATCCGGAATTTTGTTCTTATTCAATAATTAAATGTATACCAGCCCTACCACGGATCCGAAATTAATTCAAGCATTTTGAAAAATTGTTCGGTCATCGTACAACCCCTTTGAAAAGAGATTTTGCAAATTTATTCTCTTTTCAACGGTCATTTTGTGGTCGTCTCTCTGTAAACTGATATTAAATCGAGGTATTCGAAGAACAGGCATCAAGAGACATCAACTTTTAATAAGTGAAACGTTCAAGAATTATATCACATCCGTTTAAAATCTTTATTGGCGAGACAGAGTGTTGTTAAAACAAATTTAATTTATCAGTAAAAGACGTACATAATTTTTTAATCTCCCTATCATCACTGTTTTAGTCAGCCACGTTTAACCGAGAACACTCGATGCTACGCTATGCGACGAAAATCCAAAGTCCATTTTTCCATAAAATTGTATTACCCCCGTACATAGCTGCCCGATGTCACGCGACGCTACCCTACTCTACGCTGTGATATCTCCACTGTCCAGAGTTTCGTCGGGTCGCATTTTAACTAATAATTTATTCCATGGTTTTGCTCATAAAGTTACGCCGTTTTCGGCGAGTAGCGTCACAACAGGACACCCATATTCTTTATAGTTCATTTCAAACTATATATAAGTAATTTTATCGTTATATTAATCATTGTTATTTTAATATAAACCAAATTAACCTAGATTACAAATTCACACAGTTAAAAAGTAAAAAAAAATTAAAATTAGTTAATTTTTTAAAATTGATTTTTTAAATTGTTAAAAATTAAATTATTTAACTAAAAAATAATAATTTTAACGGTTTAGTACAAAATTGATCAAAACACCGGAATAACATTATTTAGAATAATTGACTACATGATTGTGCTCATAAAATTTTAACTAATTTAAACAATTTATATCAAGGCTTTGCTCAAAATAGCGCATTTAGAGCAAAAGAGGCGTTTCGATTATGATAGTGATTATTGTGATATACGCTGTGCGACTTTACGTGGCTTGCGCTTGACGTCGCATAGATTTGTACACCCTACCAAAAAGTAACAAGGCCCGCTTAAAGACTTCGATCTATCTCCAGTGGTGGTTTTGTACGAGTGAGTTAGATTCTGCAATATACACGTGAAGCAGATGTTTATATCTGATTAAGACAAGGAAAGTGTTGATCTTCTCAATAACAAATTACATCACAGAATAGTTACAATGTGCATTAATGTATTAAAAACGAGTATGAATGAGACTTCTCGGTGTTAATGGAGTCTACGTGTGTGGCCAAGATCTTTTTTATCAGGCTTCCTATCGTTCTCTACTCCGTTTTCCCGTGGGCGACCGCCTCTGGTGGCTTTATCTGATTTATCGGCGGTCCCGATAGTCTGAAGTACCTGTTTGTGTGTTGCTACCGTTTTCTTGTCGTGTTTGGTCTGGCCGGTTCGTTTTCAGATGGATTAGAAAAAACAAGTTGACTCACCATCCCATGGCAGAGGTTGACGGTGACTAGGGAGTTGGGGTCGTCTTTCACGCGCCCCGAGTAAAAACAGCCTTCTGGCCGCAGTTTCGGCTCTTCCGCCACTGTGACGTTTTCCCAGACGTGCAGCACCTACAAAAGAAAAACGATAAATTTGTGAATTATTTATCATTAGCACGAAATAATTTATCAGTTTTGACTCAATAACATAAACAGTCAAAATTCCCAATCTGTATTATTAAAATTTTCCCCACGTCTTGATGTAAAATGCAGACAACACAAACAATTGAACAAAGATGCCCGTTTTTCAACAAAAAATGTGAAATACAATGCGCAGTTTGGTAGTTTTGCTTATTCTGGATGTTATCTTCCGTCAAGCGGGTGTCGTTAGGACTGGCTTCTTGTAATCTTTAGTGATGGGTTTGTTTTATTAATTTTGGTCGCTGTTTGCTTCGTTGGGGGAGTTTGGCGGCCACAGAGAGCTCTTTGACGGATTAACGCTCACGGATGGGATAATCGGTTCGTTTTGTTGTTAATTCGTATATCTCAAATGGAAAGTGATGTACATACGCTGCAGGTGATCTCCTTATTCCTGGGTCTTTTTCATATCAAATGCCTTTTGTTGTATTTGTGTCCTCGAAAAGGTGTTCGCTGTTATGAGTTCATGAACCTCAAAAATTTCCTCAATATGGCACACATTCATGAAGCACAGAAAGTTTCTTCTGAAATAGGAACACGTTCTTGAACTCCAAAATGTTTCTTCAGTCATGGAAACACATTCATGAACCTAAAATGTGGGTCGCCATGGCTGGAACCGCTTTCTGGACTTCTTGAACCTCTTTACGACTCGCCTACTGCTTTCTGGACTTCTGGAACCGCTTTAGGACTCGCCTACCGCTTTTTGGATTTGTTGAACCAGATTACGACCCGTCTACCGCTTTTTGGGCTTCTTGAACCACGTTACGACCCACCTACCGCTTTTTGGGCTTCTTCAGACTTGTACAGTTTTTTAATTGAACTAAGCGTGTGTAGACTCAACACAGGCATTATTCCGAAGAAGGGCGACGTAGACTAATATGGTTTGTGTGGTAAGAGATGATATTTTAATTTTTTATGAAAATTAAATTAAGATGTCATTGAAATTATTTCACTTAGGCAGTGTGTAGCCAAAAGTTTTTTAATGTCCTTAAAAGATAGTTCCTACTCACAGTTCGTTATGCAACCAAAACATTTCTTCATAATCTGTGCTCAGCTGACAAGGGTTGGTTATTCTGAGAGCGGTTCTACCTAAGTTCAGAACAGAGGTTCATCCTCAGAAAAAAGTCCATATGAAATTAGTTTGGGTTACCCGTACTCAGACATTACAATTTTTGATCAATTATCATAAGACATGCACTTATGAAATGATTTTCGTATGTTCCTTCCTACTCAGAAGACTGTGAGGCCTAAGTTCATGCAGATCTTTGCAAAGTTACGTTGATGGCGACGAGTTTCTAGTTCTAAATCTAATCTAGCTTAATATTTCCATTTATAGTCACGATGAGAACTTCTTCGTTTTCACGGACTGTTAAATTTTTCAAATCAAAGCCGTTGGTGCTGCTCGTTGCTGGTCAAGAACCTCCTCCACTAAAAATCCTTATTTATTGGTCGTATCCATAAGGAATTTCATGGTTGATTCTGAGAGAAGAGTAATCGCTATTAAAGAACACAAAAATGATGTTATAAAACGTTGACATGTGAAACGTACGTCTAATGGATTAGAAGAATTCTGAGGTGTCAGACAGAAAACGATAAATAACGTTTATTCAGACAGTGAATTTCTCAGCAGCGAAACAGTTTGAAAGGTCGCCGGTTAAATTGCCTTTTATTAGACCTTATTAAAAGACGACTTGTCTTTTTTCGCACTTGTAGTTTGTGAATCATTCCAGAAACTGTATCTGTCTATTTTTAATTACCGAAGAAACAAAACGTTTCGTTATGTACGATAACAATTTCCCAACCGATATTTCTGTAGAGAGGAAAGTGGAACTAGAATATAAAAGTGACAAGTTAGTTTTATACGTGATTACTAGTTCTAAAACTAAATCGCTCTGAATGTGTTGAGTGATGATAAAAAGAACGGTTTCTACTGGCGATAAACTGAATCACCTTCGTGTAAAGTACTTTCTAGACAGAGTAACGACTTGAAAAGGATTAAGTTTCTCCCTGAGCAACCTTGAATTGAAATCCTGAATGCTACTTTTTTGGTACTCTAATATTGATGTATTTGATACATTGTTTGCGGATGGATGTGAAATCTGTGTCGTTACCGAATTTGTTGGCCTGCCTAACCTGACGGCTGTGTGGGCCTATCAAGACTGCATTTCGCCTAATTCGTAGCAGCTCAGGACGAACTGGAACTACCAAATTACAGGATCGTCACTCCTCAAAACGCACAGAAAAATCTCATAACACGAAATGTTAGTCAAATTTAAGAGATTTTTTTCAAAGAATTTCGAGTCGTATCGGACATCTTGATAAATTGATTATTCAAAAATCGTGCGATCCGGTGTGGTGTGATGTAGGTTTCATAAAAACACTGTCTCTATCGTGTCAGCGTTTCGATCATTATTGAGATCATCTTCAGTGCTCAAAGTATTGATTTTGGTAAATATCGATAAGTTCTAAATCGATCAAAAAATGCGCAAAAAATAAGAACAGACGTACTCGTAGGTAGTTGCTGTTTGCAAGGAAGAGTACAATCCAGTCAACAATTTCCTGTACGGATTTCTTTCATAAAGGGAATTATACATTTCCTAACGTTGTACGTGTTAGGACTGTGGTCTATTATTATCTCCCTTAGTCACGATAATGCCACAACTTTTGTAAAAAAAGCCCGAATGTCAACAATTGAGGTTTCAACATAACTTCAAAATTAGCTATTAGGAAAATCCATTCACTGAATTCGCTGGAGCACGTGAATCCTCCAACAGTTACATTTCAAAACGGAAATTTTCTTGTCGGCCAAGTGTCGAAATAACGATATCGATCATTATACTGGGTTTTACTCTCTTATGAGTTTAGAGCTAAAGCCAGAGATCCTCACTTAAGATAGCGTAGGCCGAAAAGTTTAACTTGATTTCATTGACTTACAGACTGGGCCCTATATAATTTGTTTCGTGAATAATCGTCTTATTGTTATAATTAAGTTAGTATCCTTTTACAACTCACCTTAATGCCCGGAACTACAAAAGGTTCTTGACTTTGAGCCAGTTGAAGATGGAAATGCTTCCCGAACCCAGTAAATTCGTATTCTGGGTGTGGGTCCCAGATTTCGGCCATCCGCTCTCGAAAGTGCCCGGAATGGTGGATCGTCCCTTCTGAAAAACAAAAGATTAAATTAAATTAAATTTCATTACTTTTAATTAAGCTACTAAACTGTGACATCTGAAAACTTTGGCTAAAGAAATAACAAATTTTATGTAAAAAACTTTTTAAAAAGATAAAATCTATTTTATCTTTGATATGCGAGAATCACAGTTATGTGTGACTAGTGACCATTTGTCGATAATTATTCAGAGATCGTGAGATGCGGTCTGGTGTGACATAGTTTTCAGAAAAACATTTCCTTTGTCGTGACAACGTTTCGATCTTTATTGAGACCATCTTCAGAAGAGCAACAAACACTTTGAGTACTGAAGATGATCGCAATAAAGATCGAAACGTTGTTGGTACGATAAAGAAAATGTTTTTTGAGCCCTACATCTCACCAGATCGCATCTCACGATTTCTGAATAATAATCACAGTTATGTTCATTAAATTAAGCAATTATGTCAAAATCAGATGCTAACAAATACAATAGGTTACAGAGGATATTATTCCCATTTGGAATGGAATGGAATGGTGGCAAGGGTACTAGGAAGTGGGGTTTGTGTGCCCCGGCACTGCAGCCTTCTGGCTTATTGTACCTTCCTGGTTCCTTGGTTTAGTCAATAGACTCGATCGTTTTTCTCAGAAGTATCAAGTCATTGACTGTTAGTGCTTCAATGTGGTTCCCTGAGTCGCTTTTATGCGTCAGATTGAACCTCCATTGAGCCGTTGCTTCGCATTCGGATATGAGTGGCTGTTTCTTCCTCCTCATTACATAGTCTGCAAATGGGATCACTATTATATATGCCCATGTAGATGTTTTCTCAGATGCCAGTGGCCGGTTAGTAGTCCTACCACTCCTCTGAGATTTGCCCTCTCCAATTGTAGCAGTGTTTTTGCCAATTTTGATGAGGGTTGTTTTATCATGAGTTTACTGTGTCTAGCACTGCTAGAGTTTATCCATTTTTCTTTTTGTTTTATTTGGATCCATTCTGCGATGGAGGATTCTATGTTTGTTTTTGATATCCCAAGGATAGACTCGAGGCCTATGTATGGTTTTGCAGATCCTCCTCTGGCCAGTCTGTCTGCTTCTTCATTACCCAAAATTCTCCTGTGCCCTGGCACCCAGGATACCGTTACCTTGTTGTGTATTCCCATTTTACATCGACAACAGAATTGTAGCATTTTTATAGGCGTCGTATCGAATGGACATCAGCGAATAACGATAAAATAACTGGGTCATAAAGATAAATCGTCTCGTTCTAGTACCTTCAGTCGAGTATTTCGTTATTTTTCTTATGCAAATTCAACATACGTAAACCTGGGCAAATTTCTACAGAACAAAAGCTTCTGTGCGTAAGCAAAAAGAAAGAAATATTGAAAATGCGGCCATCTTACTAATTAGTCTTATGTTAAAGTCGGATTGTCGAAAGTTGAAAAATACGTGAGACTATTTCATGTGTAAACACACACCTTCACTGTCTTTCCCTCGAAAATTGTTTATTAATTACGGTTTACACGCCTAAATAAATAGAGAAATGGTAGGAAACATTAAAAGCATGAGAGAATGGTTTGGATTTATATAAGAACAAATCCGAACATGGGTGCCTATCACTTTTCTCAGTCCACCGGTAACTCCAGCGTTTGCTGTTAAATAATAAATTTTCGCCACGAAGATAGCCGGGATTGGGATCCGCATGCTTACAAAATCTATGCCCAATCAGCACCAGTTCCAAACCCATTCCCACTCATTTTTAAAAATATACTTTCATATTTAAATACCATTCTTTCAGGTTGTCTAGTACTCGATGTTTCTCTATCACTGTGTACACGTCAACGTATCTGACTGAGGATACTCAATACTGCATCGATCCTCACCACGGAGTATTAAAGAAGATTTTTAGTTAAGATAAAAAAGTCAGTGTCAAAAGCGGGATTCGAACTCACGATCTTCGACCAGATACGCCGCCGCTCTACCACTCGAGCTATCGTGACTTCGATCCACTCGGACACTATCTCCCACCTCAAAACCACTTTTTGAATTTTCTCTCCTTTTTGTCATTTTTCAAATGTCTTGTAATCAATTTGATTCTTGGCGACAAATCAAATAACCACGGAGAGCTTTAGTGAAGATATATTTCCTTTTAACTTATTAAATTCACTAGTTTCGCGGTCCGCTCGACCAATTAATATCTTTCGATAAATTAAGGTTTTTAGTTAAGATAAAAAAGTCAGTGTAATAAACGGGATTCGAACCTTACTACTCCACTACTGTACCACTTGAGTTATCGTGACGTGAAAAGTGTCCAAAAGGAGGAAAAATTCAAAAGGTATAGTTGGGTTTGTGTTAGTGTCCGAGTGGATCGAAATCGCTATAGTTCAGATTGTAGCGCAGCACCTTATCTAGCCGAAAGTCGTGGGTTCGAATCCGCTCGTGACACTCTTTTTTTATCTTAACAAAAAACCTTAATTCATTGAAATATATTTATTACATTTCGGTGTTCACACAGAATTTATACTCTAACATATTGTCGGTTTATATGAATTATCCTTAAGTCTAATCAAAAAGCATTAATTAAGCAATTATGTTAAGTACATTTCACAAGGATTTAATCAAATGGAGTAGAAAATGGCATATGAACGTAATTGGCGTGGCCATTTATAGTTTTTGGTAAATTAAATACGAAACCCTTTACCAGGAAATAGAAACACTAATATATTTTTGAAATGTTTGATAAGCAGCTGGGACTGCGTATTGCCGGAAAAGGGGAACCGATCATACGAACCGGTCCCTTTTTTGGGGGGAGATTCTTCCTTTTTTTCTACCTTCATTCTTCGTCGTTCCTTTTTTGTGTTCCTCGGACCTGCCACTAATTCGGCTCTTGTTTCGGCTTTCATGCCGACAACGCTGGAAAGGCATGTTTGTCCTGTTAGGTGCAATTTCACAGAATCCAACCCTCCTGAGTCGAATAAAATTTATTCAATTCTATTCGGCAATCCTTGTTAACACGCCGCATTGGTTATTGTTGAATCCATTATCAATTTTAATCCGGCTTGTCGTTCGGCTTTTTTATTTCGAATTCCGAAAAAGACATTGTACTTTCATCGTTCTGCCAATCAGTAGTTTGCGATTAAACTAATCTACAATTACTTTTAACTCATTAAAAGCCACGATACCATCTAAATAGTAACACGCTGACTTGGATTTCCTATGCGATTTGAATACAAAATGCGTTTTGCAACACCTCGACTCATTTTGCAAATTTTAAATCTGGCCCGCTTATACCTTGCCCTTTATGTTTTTCTTTTATGTTTTGTCAGGAAACAAACGAAAAATTGGCGAAACGCCCAAACGAGGCTAACGAAAACATAGAGAGGAACAGGATGATCAAGGAAGACCAACAACTTATACACCTACCGACTGAACTTCACAATTATACATATGCAAATGAACAGTAAATGTCAGGTTTTATCGATACGTTGATTCTACAAGCACGGAAATAGCTATTAAAAAACCAAATATTATGCTTTTATACAAATAAAACATCCTTTACATTTAAAAATAACAGCGTTTTAAACACATTTAAACATAAACATAAATTAAACTTTGAAATTGAAAATATACGACTTAAAATGTTTTTTGGATTTACAATGTTCAACTCCACAACACCTCTTTTATGAACGGTGACATAAAAAAAACAAAGGTACAAAAATAACGCTGTCCCAATTTAAATAGTATATTCACTTCATACACGTCGACAATAAATTTTTTAACGATCACCCAATTGTGAAATCCAAACTCTTCTTAATGGAAGTGTTACATTAATATCTGCGTAATACTTTCCAATAAGGGAAAAGAGAATCATCTAAGTGCATCTGCCAGTTGTGTTCTAAAAGTGGTTTATCATGAATCAATGAAATAAGCAAGGCTTGCGTTAGAAAGTGTTTAATGGAAGAAAGGTGTTTTTATTTATGTGGATGTGGGTCAGAAGCATTTGTTTGTTCTTTTCTTTGATTGATTCATTAGAGTACTAAAAGTTAGATAAAAGACATCCATAAAAGTCTCTTATAAACAAACGTGAATCATGAAAATAGTTGATTTTTTAGAGGATTTTAAACGAGTCGTTTACAGAGGTTAGCTATGCAGTCAGTTTTATGAGGGATCAAGACATATCAACCCGAACTAAATCATCATGTAAAAAAATCATTAAAGCTCGCGGAACGTACTTAAAACAGTTTTTTTTTATAGACACACACGTGAGAACAGCGAAACGTTTTCTTTCTTATCAATAAACAATAAAGTTTACTCTTTTATGTAAACACGTTCATAAGACCCAAAGTTTTTCCATTATGGATTTATATTCATGACCACCACATTTATTTTATGGCGGATATCCATTCATTAAGCTCTAAAAGTTTTCTCTATTAATGACACACATTAATTATACAAAAACGTTTCGTCTGTTATGAATGAACATTCATGAACAATATTTCATTAGGAGTACACATACATGTATATCCAAAGATTTCTTCTATTAGGGATGAACAATCATGAACCCCCAAAATGTTTCTTTTATAATGAATATACGAGAAAGCAGACAGACTAGCTAGAGGAGGATCTGCAAGACTATACATGCCCCGAACCTATTCTTGGGATAACAAAAACTAATATAGAATCCTCTATCGTAGAATGGATCCAAGAAATACAAAGTGAGAAGTGGATAAAATCTAGCGGTGCTAGACATAGTAACCGTACGATGAAATAACCCTCACCAAGACTGGTAAACCACTGCTGGAATTGGAGGGCGCCGAACTCAGAGGGGTAGTAGGGCTACTAACCGTATCACTGGTATCTGAGAAAACATCTACATAACATGGGTATGTACAGAGATGATCCCATTTGCAGATTATGCAATGAGAAGGAGAAAACAGCGACTCATCTTCGAATGCAAAGCAACGGTTAATGAAGACATAACCTAGGTTACGAAAAAGGGAATCAAATTGCACCAGTCAACTGTCAATGACCTGATATATCTAAGAAGAAAGATTGAGTCTATTGACTGAATTAAGGAACTAGGAAGGTATAATAAGCCAGAAGGCTGCAGTGCCTGGGGAATACAAACCCGCTTCCTAGTATCTTTTCGACCTAACGTTCTTTCTATGTATACCCAAAAATGTATCTTCTGTAATGGATGCACATTCATGAAGCGTGAAATGTACCGTCTATTATGGATACACAAACAGAAAAGTTTCGTCTGTTCTGGGCTTTTATCATGGATATACATTCATAAACCGAAAATATCATTCCTGGGATATGAATTCATAATCATAAACCCCGAAAAGTTTCCCGTTTAATGGATACACGTTCATAAAGCTCAAAATGTTTCTTATGCCAAGGGTCCACGTTCCTGAAGCTTGAAAGGTTTCCTCTGGTATAAATACACATTTGTTAAACAAAAAAGTTTCGTCTTTGGACATGGATAGACTTGTATTATATCGCGTTATAAGAATCAATCGCGTCGCGGCATAAGCGTCAATCTGTTATGGAATACACATTCAAGAACCACCCAAGTTTTCGTATGGATGAATTCATGAACCATAAATTGTTATCTCTCTTCAGGAAACATCGATGTACCTCTCTGAAAGATTTCCTATTTTGGAAATACAAATTTGTAAATTTAAAAGGTTATACTACATTGTGTATGCAGTTTATAATCTCCAATATATTTTTTCTATTATGACTACAGATCGACAAATCAACTGGTTTGTCTCTACTATGGAAACACAAACATGAACCCCTTCTTAAGCGGAACTGAATCAAAGGGAATGCGAAAAAGTCACGGAAGCGGCGGTAAAACGATTTGAATTGCCTCCTTGAAGAACACTGACGTCTGTTTGTTAAGTTCGTCATCATCATTAGTGAAATCAATCAATAGGACCCAAGGACGTTTTTTGATCCTTTCAACGCAGATTAATAAATGTAAGATGATTAGGGTCGAATCACAATGCAACGCGTTATCCACCCTTCCGAGATAAAAGCGCAAACATTATAAATAACTCGGGATAAAGACGAGAAGAAAATGTCTCACGACCGTTAAGATTCATGCGAGAACGCCAAGTTTTAACATCCGATGACACCAAGATTGGAGAATTCTAACGTGGCTGTTTCTACATCGTCACAAAGACGTCTAATTACTTTATAATGGGATAGAAGATTAAATGTTGTACGAATGTAGCATCATCATCATCTTTTATGGCTGTAGGTATTTACTGTTTATCTTAAAGTTTGAAAAATTATTGATTTTTGTAATAACATGGATAACATCAATATTAAGGACGCGTGCTTTTGGGCCAAAGTTCGCGCAGGTGCCCCTTTAGCAGAGAAAGGTTGCTCGATGTGCCCACATACTGGAAAAATGTCATACCTTGGTTCCATACAGGGAGCGTGTGACCATACCATCCAATCTGAACATGGTACTCGAGCATGTCAGCGGTTGTTCGTGTATTTAAAAAAAAAAAAAAATATAACGTCTTTTATGTGTCATATTTTGCCTAAGCGCATTATTTATTAGCATGAATGGCAAGGGTTAAGAGTGAAATATAACGTCATCATCGCCCCTCGAACTTTGAGCGCGTCTGAAGCCTGAAACCCCACTCCAAAAAAAAAAATTAATTAATTAAAAAATGTATATATATATATATTTATACATATATATATATCTGCTGAGTCGAGAA
>CM077112.1:124264-216644 GCA_039619505.1 Cimex hemipterus | reverse complement strand
TATATATATATATATATATACATTATGGACACCAATTATTTTTATTAATATTTTTATGTGGAATCAGGCTGGTGTGTAATTTAAATTCAAATTGAAATATGAAAGAACGAACTTTTATTACAACAGAACCAGTTTTAGAATTTGTTAACATTAAAATTACACTGAATAATGCGATATTTGTTTGATTTGAAGTTAATTTTTAAAAATTCTATTTCTCAACTAACGACTGATTGAGAGAATTTTCAAAGTGAAAGCACAAGAAGTTCAGCCTTTCACGACAATCAAATACGTTCGAGTAGAAAAACATAAATCTTAAAATGTGTCAATTATTCCAAAGTTGATCGATAATACCACCGGTCAGAGTCGTTCTATAAAAGCAATACACACTTAACCGGGGAACTTCATAATAAAGGACTTTTTTTCTCCGTCAGTTATCAATGAAATCCTACCATGTACCAAGACTGAAATAAAACAACGAACATCAAATAAAACTGATCCATCAGGAAAGATTTACGTGCTTGTTAACAATTAGCTACGGGTCGAGATCGTGTTTCCCATTTCGCCCTCGGCGTACGAATTCCAAGGCTTACATGAAAAAAGCAAATTTTCTGACGACGAAAATTTTGTGAGCTATTTTCTTAAGAACAAGGCTGAAAATAATAGTATTTATACTTACGCTGTTTGCCGTCCTCTTCAGGATACAGGACGTCTCTCTCGTGAAGAGGTAGCCTCATTTTAAGCGGCTTAACGTATTCTACTTCGTGGTTTGTTGGCAAGTTCGTCCGTTCTGCAAACAAACAAGACCGAAAATAGTTAGTATTACATTATTTACAAACTCATAACACTGTGTAGAATTAAAAAACTAATATAGTAGCTTTATTAATAAAGGAATGTTAGTTTTCGATCATTTTGACATTTCGACTTGTTAGATGAAAAAATAGGGCCGGAATAATCGTAACCAACTATGCTCGTTCATCAGAATAGATTTCACTTTTTAAAACTATTTTCCAACAAACAAAATACAGTTTCTTAACCCCATAGATAAGACAAGAAATCGCAATTTAAGAATATCGTAATGTACAACATCAAATTCAAATTAAATTGAATGAAATGTGTTTCTTAATGTTAAAAATAGTTTTTATCAGAGTTTTTAAAATATAGTTTGATAACGTTTGCATATTATTATCTAACTACAAGACGGCATTGAAGGATGAAGATAATTATTTAATGAATGAAATGTAAGGAGAAGAATGTGTTGACCAGTGATTGCAATAGAACGTCGGTTTTGTCGAAATTTTACTACAAATCAAACCCATAGTTTTTCCTTATTCTGACGAATGAATCAAATGATAATAAAACGTAAATATCTCCTGAAACATCGGTCAAGATCGGGTGCGATAAACAGGTAATTTTGAAGATAGAAGTTGGACATGGTGGTAATTAAAAAATATCTACGATCAACATACTATTTTGTATAGTACGCTCGCGACAAACAGAAATTTGTTCACTCCCCTAGATTACTCGATATTCCCCGAGGAGGGGTTCAACCACTCCATTTGTTTTAAGATGGTTAGCAATAACAGAGGTCAGGTTAACTCTCAGGATGCCGGTGTACATCTGGTTCTAATGGAATGGAGGGCCGCTGGATTCGAACCCGGAACCATTACCTTACAGTGATGGGCGCCGTTTCAACGCCTAAACCGTTGCGGCCACCGACGCCCCCTCAAGTTTTTATTAAAACTTATGTAAGTTTGGTCCTCTCATATACTATACTAGGTGAGTTTATGGCTGCTAAATATTTGTAATTTCTCTATTTCGTTGAAATGGCCAAATGACAACAATACTTAATACAATGATGAGGCAGCATCAATAGGCTACATTTGTATATAGCTAATCTAACATTAGTTTCTAATGTACCAATCTGAATTTAGGATTTGTCTGTCAGGTGCGTTTTGACATTTTTATCACCAGTGTGTGTGTGAAACGATTGGCCGGCCAGGTTACGACCAAATTACACTTTGGGTACGTTTGCATTTAGAATTAGAACGTTTTTAATTCTTACGGCTTTACACCATCTTAACTTAATGATCAAGAGATAGTACATAAGTTATTTTCTAACTATATTTAAAAAAACATTAGGACTATCTGTTTTTCATGAAAATTTTAATATTAATGAAGCCTTCAGTTGGAACTGAAAGGCTTCTTTGGTATAAAAAATTTGACGATGAAGTTCCACCAAAAAGTACTTCGATTCGGGAAAAAATTCAAAAAACCAACATATCTTTTTTTAAGCCTTATTTCTGCTTATCCATTAATAGTTTTATCGTGTATTTAATTTTTCATAGAAAATGTTTCGATTTCTATTGTTAATGCATTTTTATGGCTTATTTAATAGCATTTTTACATTTGTTATAAAATTACACCAACATCATTTCTGTCCCATTTTTATTAATATCGTACTTTTACAGTAAGACATCACACACTCACCCCAGAGCAACCGACCGATATTCCCCGGGGTGGGATTCAACCGCTCCATTTCTTTTTACGAGGGTTAACAACAGGAGAAGTCATGTTAAGCCTCAGGGTGCCGATGTTTTAAAAAAATGCCCCACTTGTATGTCGGGTTCGAACGGAGGGCCGCTGGATTCGAACCCGGGACCTTTATTTTACAGTAATAAGCGCCGTGTCAACGCCTAAACCGTTGCGGCCACCGACACCCTCCTCATATTCTTAGTATCTTCTTCAACATCCGTAATAACTTTCTCTCCAGACATCAAACACTCACAGAAACCAATATTTTGCGGGGTTAAGCCAGTAAATAAATTGCTAGTTTTCTACTTACAAATCAAACAATGAACTGAATGAAAGAATAAATATTTTTTACGATTTCAAATTTTTTACGATATTGACTGTCAATTTACTCTAGTAAAACTTACCGGCCGTTTGATATGACCGAGGAGTTCAGTAACATTTTTCCGCACATATGAGTCACCAGCTGCAAGTGCATTTACAAGAAAAAGTCTCAAACCGAAGCAGAAAAACCAAACGCTGAACAATCGTTTTTGCTCCTTGGAATAACGCGTCTACGGAATGTGAGTCAGACATGCCCGTCCTATTCCCCTGAATCAAAATAAATTGCTGGGACATGGTAGCCACCCAACTCATCCGTTCAAAATCACTTGGCTCCTGTTTGAAATTCAACGTCCCTTGCCCCTGAATCACCATTAGAAAATCAACCCAAAGAGAAAATTAATGACGATACTGCCGACACATTTAAAAAGGGTTTTTTCAAAGTGATTACTAGCAAGAACGGTGAATCGAGGTCGTGTTAAACATAAATAAATTAGAGAAATCACGTTTTACTTTCAACACACGGAAACAAGACGTCAATACTTCCAATTAGCAATAAGTGTCATACAATCGTTTTATTCGCCATTAAAATAACACGATAAATTAAGTTCATATTATATTACATTATACGCTATTGCAGAGGATAAGAACGAGTTGTATAGAGTGACAAGGATGGCCCAAAATTAGACTACACTACTATTTGACAAGAAAGAAAATAACCCTGACTTACTACTCCAACCCCACTTGACGTACACACACAAACGTCGAAAGCATCAAGGAAGATAAATTAAACCAATTTTGCTAAAACTATTGGGAATGAACCTTTCTGCAAACTTAAGCTGCCAAAATAGCATAAATAAGACTGTTCTTTTGTTCTTTGTAAATAATATATTTATGTATCTTCGAATGCAAAGCAACGGTTAATGAAGACATAACCTAGGTTGCGAAAAAAAGGCAATGAAATTGTAGCAGCTATAGTCGATAACCCAATACTTCTTTAAAAAAGTGTTGAATCGATTGCATTGACCTAAGGAACTAGGAAGGCACAGTAGGTCAGAAGGCTATGGTGCTGGGGGCGCAAAATCTGCTTGCGAGTATCCATCATCATCATATCATACATACATATACAAATTCTTTAGAAACTCTGCTAAACCTATCTCCATTGGAAATATTCATACAAGGAGAACCAAGAAAAAGCTTACTTAGGCATCAGAAACAATTAAATTGGAAAGGTATTAAACAATTCGGGCATACAACCATATTCAACAAAATCAGACACCCATTATTAGAAGTGGGGACTGATTATATGATCTCAGAAACAACTATACCTTCCTATAAAGTATCAATGGACTACCAATGAGAGGAAGAACGAAGAACACAGGTGAGCATCAAATACAATGATATGGTATACAGATGGGTCCAAAAAATGAAGGAACCGGATCAGGCATTTTCTGTACAAGCCCAAAACACGAGCAATCAAACGCATTTGGGAAGTACCCTCGAATCTTTCAAACATAAATACATGTCATCAATGCCTGTGCCTGGAAAATTGTAAAAGGTTATACTAACAAAGAAATCTCATAAGATCTGATAGCCAAGCTGCCATTAGCATGTAAAAGAATCACAAAAATTAGTAAATGTATAAAAAAAACACTACAACCTGATATCTTGGGCGCCAGGGCATAGGGGAATTTTGGGTAACGAGAAAGCAGATAGTCTGACCAAAAGAGGATAACAGATAACAAAACAAATATAGAATCCTCCATCGTAGAATGGATCCAAGCAATACAGAGGGAGAAGTGGATAATCTCTAGCGGTGCTAGACTTAGTAACCGTATAATGAAATAACCCTCACCAAGAATGGCAAAAGCATTGCTCAAATTGGAGAGAGCCAAAGTCAGAACAGTGGTAGGGCTACCGTATCAATAGTATCTGAGAAAACATCTACACAACATGGGTGTATACAAAGATGATCCCATTGGTAGATAATGTAATGAGGAGGAGGAAACAGCTACTCATATCCTCTTCGAATGCGAAGGAACAGCTCAATGGAAGTTTAATCTAACGTATGGAAAAGACTTAGAGAATCAAATTGCAGCAGCAACAGACAATGACCTTATTTATACTTCTAACAAGAAGGATTGAGTCTATTGACTGAATTAAGGAACTGGGCAGGTACAATAAGCCAGAAGGCTGAAGTGTCTGGATACTAACCCCGCTTCCTAGTATCCTTTTCTACCGTATCATACCACCATGGAGACCCCTCACCAAGACTGGTAAAAGCATTGCTGAAATTGGAGAGGGCCAAACTCAGACAGGTTGTAGGATTACTAATCGGTCACTGGCATCTGACAAAACCTACACAACATAGGCATATAGAAAGATGATCCCATTAGTAGATAATGTAATGAGAGGGCCACTCATCTTTTAATGCGAAGCAACAGTTCAATGGAGGTTTAACCTCGTACAGAAAAAAAATACGTAGGGAATCAAAACACAGGAGGGGAAGTCAAAGACCTCATACTTCTTTTTTGCACTGGACTAAGGAACTAGGAAGGTACAATAAGCCAAATGGTTGCTGAGCTGGGAAGCGCAAATCCCGCATCCCAGTATCCTGTTTACCATACCAAACAGCATCTGATGTATTTAACTTAAAATATATTTTTTGCAGATGCAGGATTGTAAGTACTTGTATATGTTCTGTTGTATTTTGGGTTGGGTTCGCCTCGTCTAAAAATTATTGCTGAAATGCGTATAATTCTATTATTATCTCTCACTAGCTAAGTCTCTTTTTTTTCAAAGTGTGTTACTGAAATAAGAGAAAATTGGGCTGTGTCAATGAATATAAAAGTAACAGAGCCAACGGACAAAATGGGGAAACGCTGAAAAGCGATTGATAGAAAGAATAGGGAAGAAAGCAAGCTAAAATGATGTCCAAACTATATGTTATAAGTTAGAATAAATATCTAGTTAAAACGTCATTTTAATTTTTTCGCTATTTAAAACTAATAAAATGCCAAATGAGTTTGCGATTTTTTTTCAAACATGGCTTTTATGACCAACAAAAACAACCATCTGGTCGTTAAGTTTCGCCGTTGCCTTTAGCGTTTCGCACGCAACACTCGCGCAAACATACCCGCAATAAATCCCCCTCCCCCAAAAAAGGTGAAAAATTATTGTAATCCCAGCGGGCTAATCGACGCGATTGCCGAATTCGTCTGAAAAGAGAAAATGATAGTTTTGATAAACACAACCCTGCCAGTCGTGTCACTGGTTTTAACGATCCTTTAGCTGTGTCACGACCTCAGCACGATTGGATCACATAAAAGGCCATATGTGCTCGTCAATTTTTAAACAAATTTCGGCTTTGGAGCACTCCAAGCACTACTTTATGGATTTAGTTTTAAATTAAAACGTAAAAGTTTATAAAAATAATAATAATAATATCCTTGGCTAAGACCGAACAATAAATTTCTCTTGGTTTATGCATGCATATGAAATTTTATGACTGAGTAAGGTGCTTGTCCATTTCATTTTTATGAGTCTTTTTTTAGTTCTTTCGCCACGGCTTATTGAATGTTGAGGAATTTAAAATGCCGGAGTATCTTTTTTAAAAAAGCTGTTTTTTCTTTAACCACTTTGTCTCTCGGGATATTGCATGGATTAGAAAATGATTTATAGTTGAAAACATATTTTAAACATATTATTGACCAACCACCCCCTGTGGTGATAAGTGAATATTATTCGATGATTATGTTTGTAAATCCCAGGCCTTGAAGATGATCTCAATAAAGATAGAAACGTTGGCACGGCAAAGAAAATGTTTTTCTGAAACCTACATCACACCAGACCGCATCGTACGATTGCCGAATAATTACGGTCAATAATATTGAACTAAAAAAAGGGATGATTTCTGTAGCTTAATTTGTTTTCTGTACTCTGGCGTGTGGCGAGGGTAGACAGACTGAATAAAGCGACCAAATGTTGATGGAATTTGCCGGGTTGTCTGCGTGATGATAACCTGTGAATTGGTCATCACCGATCCCCGTGTCTGCCTATCGCGTTACAGACTCACTGATGTTGGCGACAAGCAGAAAAACCCAGCAATGATTCGCAATGTTTCATTACCCAGAATTCCACGGTAATTAATCAATTTTGGATTCCATGAATGTTACCGAGTGCAAATAAACAAGTCATATTTTAAAAATGCAATGAAATACTTTGTCATAATAACGATTCTCAACCAAATAAATCTATAATTGGAATCGTACAGTAGTTGCATCAATTGGAAATAAAAAGAAGCAATAGTTTGTCGATAAAGTAAATAAATTACTGAAGTACCTTGATCTGTTTATTTGATCGTATAATAATTTATTTGTTTACTTTCGAACAGAAGCAGAAGTGCATCGCAAGACTGCGTAAACATTTACACAAAGCCCGGAAACTCTCGAGCCTTCAATAATCGTAGTGTTCAGTTTGAAAATTTAAAATTATTTCATGTCCAAACTTGACCTTGAGTACAAGTCAAGGCCCTTGAAAGAAGACGAAAAAAATGTAGGGGAAAAATCGTTTATACGAGACTCGCTGCCAACTGCCGGAATTATTTCTAGCCGCTGGCAATGACGGCGGCTCCGCATTTCCAAATAAGCAGGATCCCTATTAAGACTCCATTAAAACTCGTTCCTGACTTGGCATTTACTTCATAATATTATGAAAGAAAAAATGAAACCGACAAATATCTAATTTTACCTAAGAGCTAGTCATAGTTAATCATCAATGGCGCTAAGGCACCACTACGAGACCTTATTTTTTTTCTTATTCTAGCTTTTCTGGGTGAAAACGGCAAGCTGAACCTTCAGTGGGGAAAACTCTAATGACGTCCAAAGCTGAATATGAAATGGACATTTAACTCTTCTAATTTCAGTATTTATTCAAAGATTTGGGGAAAATTAGTTTACCATGGTCGCATCCCTTTCCTTTCTTTGCATTCTCCCTTAAATGTACATTAAACCAAACAATAATGTATTTAGGATAAAATTTGTTCGGCTGTATTCCCCTTATGCACAAGTTGCATGCAATGAGTACATCTTTAGAACGGGGATTAAATGAAGAAATTTTTCTATGAATCCATTGTCTCTAAGATCATTTCTAAAAAAAAGGCAAATTTTTTAATTCCTCTGAAATTCCCGATGTTCAGCTCTCTTCCACCCCCTCAAATAAGACTACGTTTTTTGACATTTGAAGCTTGGTTTTCTACCAAATAAGTGTCAATCACAGAAATCAATACTTCATTAGAAAGGTGATTAAATGAAGAAATTTTTGATGAGAAGATAGGCTAAGAAATTATAATTCCACAATCTCTAAGATTATTACTAAAAGAGAAGCGAATTTTTCTATTTCTCCTGAAATTACGTATTTCTGATCAATTTTACATTTCCTCTTTTATAAATGACATTTAAGTGTAGTCTTATAGGAGATTTATAGCTTTTTCCGAAAAAGGGTTCAAAAGTATATATAAATTAAGTAAATGTCGGGAAAACTCGATTTAGCGGTCCAAGGTCCGAGTTTTGTCCAAAAACACAAGAACCATAATAACGCCGTTTTGGACAGAGATAGAACACCGCACAGCGGCATTTTATTCCATTTTCGATGAACTTTCACTCAAAATAATTTTTTTTTACTGATCCGGATTCACCCTCTATATGGAAAGTGTAGGATTGTAAGAATTCATTTCAATAGGAACTTTTCTAAAATTTTACGTCAAATAGGTAATAGACTTAGCGACTCATGAAAGTAGTAATAAGCCATAGGGAACAGAGTTGGGAAAAGATTAAAATTCAACTAAAACTAAATTACTTAGCTGAACTGGAAAGGTCAACTAAACTAATAGTATATACTTTTCAGTTAAACTAAATCTGCCCAACTAAATTAGTTTAGCTGATTGGGAAACTAAACTAGTTTAGTTGAGCCAATTTAGTTAAACTAAAACCTGTCAACTACTACAATTGAAAAATTTAGTTGCAACTACTTGGCAACTATTAGTCTTTGGTTGAGAGTTTAGTTCAACTAATTTTTTGTTAATTATACCCAAGTCTGATAGGTTGTACTAAGAACAGAATTATGTACATATGTATTGAATATGATGGCCTTTTTGAAAAGATGTTAGAGAATTTTTGGAGTAATAAAATCAAAACCAGGAGTACTGCGCAGTTTTATTTGTTGTATGGTAGTACGGTACGTCAAAATAATCAAAAATGGATTGTTTTAAACACTCATTTTACCTGTAATACGATCTATACTTAACAGCACGAACAGACGGTAAACTGTTTAAAAATAGCGTTCAGGAGGTTATAAAGAAATTGATCAAGGAAGTTGCATAGGAGAGAAAATGTATGGCATGTAGGTTTTGCCTGAAGAAATTCAATGTCAGACATTTTTCATTCGTTTTCTAAGTGGCATTCTTGCGCGTTCTAATTCCCCGGCGACATTATTTAGATTCTAAATCTCGAATGTGACAATGACCGATTGTACGTTCACCGCCTCATTCCTCCGCACAAATTGCTTCCGTCCTTCATCCTCTTGTCAGCAAAGATTTATTTCGAGTGCTTTTACAAAGCAAGGACTATCGACTGAGAGCGTGCAACCGGTAGTCCTGTCTTATCTCCTCGTAATTCTCCACGATAAAGCATGCATGACTCAATTGATAGGGCCCAGCTTAACTTTTCCAACTCGAACCTTCAGGAAAATGACCAAGGCTATGCTTAAAAAAATCTACTGTGAGATTGCTGTCCTTGATCTGGCCTACCTTTACTCTTTTCATCCCGCAGATCCTAAATAACAAACAGGCCTACAACTCCAAATGGCGAAATACATATTTCCATAAAATTGTGGCAAAAATACGCGTTGATGATACACTAGCAGTAGTAGACATCAACAACTTTTTTCCGAAAGGAGGCTCCAAACCAGCTATAACATAGCCAGGGAGTGGAAGGCAGTCCAAACGCCTTAAAAGACACTTCATTTGTGAAAAGTCAAAGGTGCAACATGAGAAAACATAAATAACCGAAAGGGCCTGAAATCTTTACTTCAAACTATTAATACTCTGGAAAAACTTAACAAAAAAAGTATAAATTTCCTTCACTTAGGATTCGTTTAAGTTCCTAATTTAACCGTCGGTTAGGCCCCAGTTGTACCTTCGATAACATTATCCGCTGGTTAAGCCGTTTATGTTCCGCCAGATAGCGTTAACCGTGGATTAAATCAGTTGGGATGGGAAGTTAGTGTCTCAGAGGATCGTGGACACGGTGGGTTCGAATTCCGCTCGTTACAATGACTTTCTTTATCTCAACTAAAAACATTAATCAATTCAAAAGATATTAATTGGTCAAGCGGACCACGAAAACTAGTGAATTTTTTAAATATTTCAATCAATTAATTTTTATGTATGGTGTTGGTAACTAATGAAAAGTTAGTGTCAAGAACGGGATTCAAACTCCGGTAGCCGTGGGTTCGAATCCCGCTCATTTTACATCTCATCCAAGCCCTTACATAAAAAAATAAGTAGCATGGTAAATTAGACCACTAATAGACTACTAAACCTAAATATATTGTTCAAGTAACCAGTCAGTTATGAAGCGTAATAATTTGTAAGCGTTAAGTCCTCCGGCGGCTCACACGTTTATTGTTGTGTGAATGTATCTTCGCGGAAAAGCCACGTTTTTACCTACTTTCATAAAAACAAAATAGATTTATATGGTTTCTGCAAATGCGTACCACAATAGGGGGTTGTGACGAGACGGCTAATAAGGGGTTGGTGACCTCCTCGGTCGTGAACGGAGTCCTCAATGGCTTGATCATCCAGATGTAGAATGGGAGGTATAACTCGTTCCAGAGCCATGAGAGGTCAAAACAGCCGGTTATCGATCAATCACACATGAAAAAAGGGAGATTTATTAACGCCTCCGGGAAACAAACTAAAGAATTGGGAAGGTGCATAGACGATCCAGCAGGTTGAAAAAATGCCGGTATGTCTCGTCTATCGGACTATTCTTCTTATCTAAAAATGCAAACAATATACTAATAAAAAAATGAAATATAACTTTTGTTTGAAAAGTTTAAAGACAATTACAGATTGAAGGTGAAAACCAGATAAGGAATGCGCGAGTTGTCTTTGTAAAAATCATTAGGAATTTCGGCCTTCCATTCAAACTATCCTTGAGCTCTTTATTGGTTGAGGATCGCCTAATTCCTTAAAACAAATCGACAAGCCTTGCAAAAACAAATCTTGTTTTTGGGGAGGTCCTAAAAGACAAAAAGGCTATCACGAGTCAAGGATTGATACAGGACCAACCCATTAATTAGCAACCAATTAACATTCTGCCTGTGTCTGCTAGGTTTTGGGATTTTTTTTACTCCCCGGAAAAGGGTAAGCAATCGGAATTACGCTTCGAGATAGTGAAAGATTTAAGTTGATATTCAAGACATGAAGCGATAACGGGGATCGACCTTCGAGCGATGGCCAGGTTTCAATTAGGCTTAAAATTTATAACAAGACCTTCAACTTGTTTTCGCATCCCAATATTGATCAATTTGCTTCTCGTCGATTCCATCTCTGCATTTCGGCCTATTTCCTTAAGACAAAAAATTGGCGTTATTTGCCTGATTCCAAATGACTTGAAAGCACCATAAATGATATCAGTTATAGCCATTTACAAAAATTGTACAACACTCGAATTGGATGTTTTATTTATATGAAAGTAAATCTGTAAATGCACCTTTCATCTGAAAAAATCACGTTTTTGTATAATGTACAAGTAGTTTCCAAGTATTTTAGCCAGAAAATCCACACTATTTAGTCTGTGAGGCGCGTCTAGGCTTCTCCCCACTTCAGTGTTTTATTTCTACAATTTTCGTTTACTCAGGTCCACTTTGTATTGCAAATTTTTCTCTTTGATGTCTGTTTGTTGGTGCACATATTGCTTGCTCGCTCATTTCCAATCATCATGATTTGCTTCGTTGATTTGGCCTGTCAGAGGCTTTCAGTCTTTCCACCATCTTAGGTGATATTTGACCATGTTATCAGGGAAAAAACGCAATTTCTCTTCTTTGGGTACCAGGGCCCAGGCCCAAAACAGAACGATAACGCGTAGTTAGAAAAATTGGCCACAGAAAATTCGGTACGGACATTTATCTGAAATTTTTGGCACACCAAATTGACAAAAACATAGATCCATCAGAAAACCTACAGGTTCCGGAGGGATATCGGACTCGGATCAGCAGAAACGAATTTTTTTTTTCCCTTGGCATTATTTGAAAGCCGAACACAATGACTTTTAACTTTACATCGCTGTATAAACCCACGAAAAAAACATCAAAAGGACAGAAACTAGCCGGTTTGGAATTTTTCCATTCAACTGTCTGTTAAAAACGGATCCTTTAAGGGTTAAGGTAGTAGTCGCACCTATGCAATCACAACACGCCCCCTAACGAGGCCCACTTTAGTTGTATTGTTACCATTACCATAGTCATCACTGGGTTGGGATTCAGACACAAGAAGGAATGTTCTAAAACCAGCTATCAGCTCGTACTATAACAAAATATATGATGTTACGAAATAATTAATTGAGCTGTTTAATAAAATTAAAAAAATTGCAACTGAAATGATTCGTAATGTATAATTAATAACTTTGATGATTAGAGAAAAATATTACAGAAAATGTTTCGAACTATGCCGTTTGTCAATGAACTTTGACGCCTGTGGATGAAATAGCGGAAGTATCATATCAATTAATTTAATTATTGAGTTTATAGTCGCCATTGAGATAAAGGCTCCGGTTTCGTCAATTAAATTGTAATAATTGCTTATTCGCCTCTTCGACGAAACGAATCGAACCGACTGTTTCGCTGAGTTAACATTTCACTCGGCATAACCTGGGGAGATCGATAAATTTCGAGCTTTTAAAACTTTTTTTGTTTCATTATAAATCCAATAGATTTTCTATTTTCGGCATGGTTTCCTTGGAAAGAGTTTATAACCTGAGTTTATTTATCCGTATCAAATTGCAGTCTGTGTTTATACACATGCAACATACGTACAAAAACCCTGTCCCGTCGGTATTTCTGGCTTGATTCGTTTTTTTAAATTTTTTTATATTTTTTATTTAAAAATAATTGGATAGCATAAAGGTTAATTAAGTTATAATTAAAGTACACTTTTAATATTATATTTAGTGTGTCTGATAATCCCCAATTTCCATTTCTTAAAACAGAAAACTATTTTATCAAAAATTTGAATGAGGATCAGATGATCGGATTTCCGAGCAAATCTCTTCCCCTCCCTCAATCAAGACCACGTTTTTTCATATTTGGAGCTTGGTTATCCTCCAAATAAGTGTAAATCACAGAAAAGAATTCAGCATTAGAAAGGAGATTAAATGAAGAAATGTTCTTATGATTCCACAGTCTCTAAGATTATTTTTACAAGAGAGGCCAATTTTTCCATTCTCCTGAAAATTTTATAAGTTTATAACCTGAGTCTATTCGTTCTTTGTTAACTTTGCTAAAGTTTAATGTGGACCATTACTACCCTGGTGTTGTTATTATATATGAAGAAAGCTCAGTACATTGTTTTTAAATTTTCGTGATCCAAATACCATTGACCTGAGCCTCACTCAAATAATTTCACTGGTAGAACTTCAAAATCATACTGATTTATCAACAATTAACTATGTACTGAATAGTTTAACAATGAAAAAAAGAACATAGCTAAAAAATTATATACGATTCAAAATCGCACACTCCCCTGTTTAAAAAATAATTATTAAAAAAAGAAATTGAGAAAAACCTAGACAACCTTGTAATATATCTATCGGACATGTGTGCACCGCCGAGGGTTTCCGGCTTTCTTCAACGTGGGTTGAAAATCGCGAATCCAGACTTCCCACGATGCACCCACGTTTGTCTGGCACGTTCCTGCCTGAAAGAAACTAATCCTGAATTCAGAAAATAAAATGAAAAAGACGAGAAAGTCAAATTCGACAACCATCTGGCTGGAAAAAGAGAGCAGACAGGGTCTTTTTTTGAACGGTTGTTACAATCTAATTGCGTACCAGCAGGACAGATAAAAAATGTAAAATATACACGCAGACAATTTTTTCTTCTATTTGAGCTTTTAATCTCATAGAATGCATGGCTTGTAAAATCAAGAACAAGAAACATATTTGTGCAAGAATATAAAGAAAAACTGATTCACAAATGCCAGACTTGAATAACTCATATCTGATTAATAACGGCAATAAATGAAACACAATAAATAAATCATGTTTGTCAAAACGTTCCTTCCACCCGGTTAAATACATTAATTTTATAATAATCCAAGGTGAGGTGGTCAAACCTTCTACTAAAGCACCATTTAGAAAAAGCACGGGTGATTTCTCCATTTCAAAATCCAAAGCACGACATAAAATATGATCTATTTAATTTTATTTTTGATAAAATAATATATTAAATACAAATCTTTGTAATTTTAAAAGTTTTCTGTTATGAAGCACGAAGGAAGGTGAATGATGAAAATTGTAAAGTTCAGAACCCCAGGAAATCGTGCTTAGAATCAAGCAGCGATAATTATAATTTACTGAAACTGAAATATGCAAACCGTAAATTATTAAGATAGGATGTCCTCAATTTAATACTTGAAAAAAAAAAAAAATATATATATATATTTTTCGAAGTTGAATTTAGTAATTCTATTATTCCGGTGTCCGAAAGTAAAATCTGTGTGTGTAAAATTGGCAATTTCGGATGAGAATAGACGCCGTTTTATCGCCGTTCTGCCCACGTCAAATGATGACCTAAAGGATTTGATAGCGAGGAGCAGGATTCAGAACAAGCGGTGTAGAAGAGACCGTGTTTATGCTAATACGACTTGTTTCTTAATTCAGGAGAATAGCACCTCGGCTTCTCACAGGAGACCGCATCCTCATTTTCTTTTTTTTTTGTGCCCATATGAAAAGTGAGAATTTTGAAACAAAAATATGCATCGTATAATTCATATATAATAAATGACATCTTAATAAATTATCAGATAGAAAAATCGAGTTAAAACTGATTATTTTCTCGCTGGATAACTTTTAGATTTATCTAGTTTTTTAATGCAAAATCTTTTAAAAATCATAGATCAAAGTTACGATGTTGCCGTTCGAATTCGACACTTATTTCCAAGCAATAGTGAATTTGAATAGTTTCTAATTTTGTAAGAATGGAAGAGTTAGTCCTGTTTCAAGGATGCAGTTTAAATTCCAAAAATATCTCTAGAGTAGAGAAATAATGAGGAATTCGTAATGAGTTGATCGTTTTTGAGAAGTAGAAATGTTTGCCCAGTTACAACGCCGTAATTTTTATTCCCGAAACACTTCCAGGGATCAAAAATGAAAATAAATTGAAAGAATGTTTGAAGATTTGTAATAGTGGAAGAGTTGCTCAAGTTATAAGGCTAAAATTGGAGTTTCAAAAATATTTACACGGTCAAAAGTACTGAGCAGTTCCTGTAGTCTGTAATTTTGTAAGAGTGGAATTGTTGGTCAAGTTACAAGATAGCAGTTCAAATTTTTTTAAAATCCAGAGCTCAGAAATAGAAGATTTTGTAGGTTTGTAAGAATAAACGATTTGGTTCATATGAAGTTTCTGTTTGAATTCCAAAAAATCCTCCAGAGTTCAAAAAAGCTGACGAATTTTGAACAGCAATCTTTTAACTCGATCAACCATTTGACTCTAATAAAACTAGTGCATTTTTAAAAGAGTAAACGATTTGGTTCAGTTATGAGGTTTCTGTTTGAATTTCAAAAAATCCATCAGAGTTCAAAAAGGCTGAAGAATTTTGGAAAAGATTGTTCTTTGAAAAAAATAAATAAATAAATAAATAAATACAAGTTGATCGGGTTACAGCGCAGCATTTTGAATTAGAAAGGAAGAATTTGGGAAGGATGTGTCTGCTTTGTAGTTTTCAAAAATGCACAAGTTTTATTAGAGTCAAATGGTTGGTAGAGTTAAAAGATTGCGGTTCAAAAGCCTGAAGAATTCTGGAAAAGATTGTGCTTTGGAATAAGTAAAAGTTGATCGAGTAACAAGGCTGCATTTTAAATTAGAAAACTGTTTCCATAGAAGCGTAGGTTTTGCAATTTGGAAAAATGCACTAGTTAGAAGGTGTTATTTGAAGTTCAAAAATATGGATGGAAGGATTTTTTTGAAAGATTACTAAAGTACCACAATTTTAGTAACGGAATAATTAGTTGGTCCAGATGAAAAGGCTGCAGTTTGAACACCAAAATATTCTGCACAGCTCAGAAATAATGGGGAATTTTCTTAAAGTGTTTATAGTTCCGAACATTTGGTCAAATTAACAGACTGCAGTTGGAAATCTAAAAACTCCTTCTGTTATCAGAAATCGTTGGAAATTTTCGAAGAGTTCGTGTTATAGCAGAGCTGATCAAGTCACGATGCAGGAATGTGACTTCATTTGTATTTGAAAATATGAACAAATCAATGTAGAAGAGACAATTTCATATATCCCTTTTTATAGTATCTATTTAAAAGCTCAGTTAGTTAAGGTTGTTAATTAAGATAAAAAAGTCAGTGTCACGAGCAGGATTCGAACCCACGACCTTCGGCTAAATACGCCTCTGCTCTACAACTTGAACTATCGTGACTTCGATCCACTCGAACCTAACTTCCCATCTGAACCTCACCTTTTGTATTTTCTCTCCTTTTTGCCATCTATCAATGTCGTGTAATCTATTTGATTCTCGGCGACAATTGAAATGGCCACGGGGAGTCGGTTGAGGTTTTCAACAGGAAAGAAAACAATAAATGAAACGATAATTGGATTTACAATACAACTCATATTAGAAATGTTGAATGGTGGTGAGATCTTGTCAGAGGTGTGGCATGTACGTCCAGTGATGTTATCTAGTCGGTTGTTCGGAAGGACGTACATACCTCAAGATGACCCACGTTACCTACGAACATCAATTAACCCGAGGAACGGACCCTTGTTTTTATAAAAATCCGTACTTGCCCAGGTCACTAACCCTGCTTTAATATTTATTGTAGTTAGAGAAAAAACTTGAGTCTATTCCAAAACGCATTAACGAAATTGGATATATCGACCGAACGCGCCTTTCTAACGCAATTAAGACGTTCGCGAAACTATTTATCTTACACACTTGGCTCATAATCCAAGTCAATTAGTTAATCTACAGATATGTTTACGTCTTGTTTGGCTAAGCCGGTTCGTTAATTACATCCTCGAGTTTTTCTTTGCCTATTTGCACTCAATACAATAGCTGGTTGAATATCAATAAGCAATATCTCACAAATAGATAAATTATGATAAGACAATAATAAAACAGTCTGCACATCAATTTCCGTATAAATACTAAATATTTATACAATCATAAACAATATTCTCTCGCTAAGAATCATAATAGAAAACTGTACATTAGACAAGGTAAGCATAACGTAAAAGTCCCGTCAAAGCTAAAATAAGCGAAAAGTACATACGGCCTTGCCATCCTATGAAACTATAAATGGTCATCATACCTTTCGACATTGCATAATAAAAGAATTACATTTATGGAATGCTGCTTGAACCTGTTTGAAAAATTATAATAGAATTGAATGGAAGTTGTCTTGATGTAGCTATCTATTTTATCCTATTTTAAGGCTTAATACAAGGAAGTTTCTTGATAAATTATGACTTGGCATAAATTTAGAATTTTAGAACTTAATTCACGAGTGTTTAAAAATAAATAGAATTTTATTATTTATAAACGTTGCAATCTAGAATATTAGGAAGTTACTTTTCTTATGGAAAATTCTACTTTTAAACAATTCATCAAACAATTTAAATAGTTTAGTTACACAATTAAAAATAAAGTAAAATATCATTTTTCGTCAATGTAAGGCTCAATTTTAAGACGTTTCTTGATCAATTATACTTTGCATAAAGTTAGAATCACTTAATTCAAGAGTGTTTAAAAATAACCGAATTTTAACATTCATAAATTTTTTACAATCTAGTATATTAGGACATTACTTACCTTACTAAAAATTCTACGCTCAAATAATGCATAAAACAATTACTGAAATAGTTTAGCGCCAATTTCACAATTTGGTAAAAGTAAATTATCATTTTTCGTCAATTTAAGACTCAGTTCCAGGAGGTTTCTTGCCAAATTACGACTTTCCATAAACTTAGAATCACTTAATTGAAGAGTGCATAAAATAAACAGAATTTTAATATTTATGATCTTTAAATTTAATTTATAATCATTAGAATCATCACAATCGCAATATTAACGCGTTAATTATATAAAAATGGCAAAAAAGAGTGAAAATTCAAAAGGGTTGGTTGAGATGGCAGGTATCTGAGTGGATCGTGATCACTACAGCTCAAGTGGTAAAGCAGCGGCGTACCTAGCTTAAGGTCGTGGTTTCGGATTCCGCTCGTGACACTGACTTCTTTTATCTCAACTAAAACTTTAATTAATTGAAACTTATTAATTGGTCAAATGGACGAGTGAATCGTATAAAATGAGTCATTAAAATAAAGGAATTTTCTAAGTAAGGATGCAAATTTTAAGTTTGAATCGATAATTATTCAATAATCGTGAGATGCGGTCTGGTGTTATGTAGGATTCAGTGAAACAATTTCTTTATCGTGCCAACGTTTCGATCGTTATTGAGATATCTTCAGGGCTCAACTACAAAACAAACACTTTGAGTCCTGAAGTTGATCTCACAAACCTACATTACACCAGACGGCATCCCACGATTTCTGATTAATTAATAAAAATGGTTCATTCGAGATAAAAGATAGTTAGTTAATAGGAAAAATTGTTAATTCTAAAAAAAGCTTTATCTTTTTCACTATTCCAAAGGAGTTCCAAACCTTTCTAAGAATACAAATAGTACAAACTAACAACGGGATAAAGCCATCGATGTTTTCGTTTCGAAGCTCTTCACTTATCTCTTTGTCTTGTTTATCTCTACGTCTTCACCAATTACGCCTTCACCAGTAGGGTTGTCGCATCATGGTGATAATAAAGTCTTGTGTAAGTGGGCAGATTCACATTCCAAGCCTTGTTACTTTGCCAACATCCTGTCGTTCAATCTCGCTTATCCCTCAACTCTTTACCAGTATTAAGGGCGAAAATCAAAGCAGTAAAATCTCCATTCCAAAATAGGCCTTAGATGATATAACACCCAACCCAATAAAAGTTAGGTATCCCTTTTCCGTCTTCTGCAATAGATCGAAAGCTCGTATGGTCATCAATTGGCCAATCAAAATGAATGAAAATAAACTTTTACATTCACTAGTTTTCGTGCGTTTGACCAATTAATATCTTTCAATTAATTAAAGTTTTAATTGGGATAACAAATCAGTGTGCCGCGCGAGATTCGAACCCACGACGTTCGGCTAGATACGCCACTACTCTACCGCATGAGCTATCGTGACTTCGAACTAAGTTAGTGTCCAAGTGGACTGAAGTCACGATAGTTCAAGCGTAGAAAATCGGCGTATCTAGCCGAAGGTTGTGGGTTCGAATTCCGCTCGTGACACTGACTTTTTTATCTCAACTAAAACTCTTAATTAATTGAAAAATAAACTTTTACTTTGAAAAGTCACCACAATTTCGATTTGTTTTTAACAGGATCCACACATAGACCGAAATGTTACCTGAACAGACAACTAGTACTTAGGAACATAAAGTAAATTAACGTTAAAAACCAAGATAAAAGAACATTACGATCTGAACTTAAAGACGAACTATTTGGTGTTTGGTCACATCTAAACCGTTTCTTTCCAACCTATAAACACTGCGTGAATCCTAAATTGTTAGGCCTATCCCGTTCGAAAACATTATACAGAAGTCTTACTTCCTTAAGCTGAATTCCACTGCTATATCAGAAATCAACGTGTAAAAAAATTAAAATATTTTATGTATCTATATTACATAGTTATAATTAACAGTATGAATAATAATATATCATTTACAACGGTATAGTTCCTTGAATTTATTTATAATATTTATACGGTTTTGAAGTATGTGTTGAAAAAATGGAGAACGATTGAAGTTGAAGAATGCCAGGACAATTAGAAACAACCATGCAGGTCCAGAACCACACATTTCACTATTTTTATTTGTTATATTTTAATTATATGGCTTTTAAACGTTCTCTGGGAATCTCATAGGCCGAGCAACCATATGCGTCCCAATTCTCAAGCTTGACCCAATATCGAACCTAACAACCATAGCCTGGAGCGTTGGGGAATCGTTTATATGCGTCGGACTATGTTTTAATGGCGAAATCTCTAGATCTCAATCTGTGAATGAAAGCAGAGCACCTGACCCGTTTCGTGGAAATCATCTTTCGAGAATGCATTGTCGCCGGTTTACTGTTTAAAAAGTCCCCCCGCCATACAATCTATGCCTGATCGTTCTTTTGTTCTGCCGAATCAGCTTTTATCGCGTTTGCCTTGTGAGTAGACAGCATTCTTGTTACCGTTCATAAAGCATACCGAAGGGAAAGTATTTAAATTCACACACAAAGAAGAATTGATTTAACTTTCCAGCTCGTCATACTCAAGTCGAATCGAATCACTCTCACTTAGACGCGTCTATATTCAATTATTATTTTTTATATGTACAGACAGCCCATGTTACAATTACACAATTGAATTGTCCTTTCATATAATTTTCAAAAGAAAACTATGTCTGGCTTTTATTCTTCAAAAACGCTTCAACATCTTGAACATTTTTGTTTTGCTTTTTAAAAGTTGCATTGCTTTTTCTTATGCTCAAATTCGAACCATAGAATTTATTACATATTTTAAATTAATTATTTAAAAGTTATTTTTTTAAATCCGTAAAGAAATGAAGGCATTCTTCAAGAAGGTTGTACAATTTTGTGGTTTGTTTTTCTTATGTTAAAATTTGTACCGCTTTAAATTAATTGAATGATTTTTTTATATCTGCCAGGAAATTTTTCTTAAGTTCAAATTCGTACCATAGAATTTTTTGTTTACTTTAAATTAAATAAATTGAAATCATTTTTTTAAAATCTGTCAGGAAGTGATGTCAGGCGGTTATTCTTCAAGAAGGTAGTAGACATTTTCAATATTTGTGTTTTTAATTGATAGAAATTATTTGCTTTTCCAATTTAATAAAACCCACGACCGCGGGATCTACTAACCGAGTGTCTAACGTCTTAACCACTCGGCGACTGCGGCCCCCTCAGTTTCTGTTTACTTTAAATTAATTAAATTTAAATTAATTTTTTTAATCTGTCAAGAAATGATAGCAAGCTCTTATTCTTCAAGGTGGTTAACATTTTGAACATTTTTGCTTTTCGTTTTTCACAGTTGTTCGTTTTTTGTTATGTTCGAATTCATACCATATAGTTTTTATATACGTTAAATTTATTAAGCACAAAACAATCTTTTTTAAATCTGTCAGGAAATGATGGCAGGCTTTTATTCTTCTAAAAGGTTGACATTTTGAACATTTTTGTTTTTCATGTTTAGAAGTCTTTGTATGTTAAAATTCATATAATAGATTTTTCGTTTTCTTTAAATTAAATAAACGGATTTTTTTTTAATATGTCAGGAAATAATGTCAAGATTAGTTTATTAAAAAAGCTGGACATTTTGAAATACTGACTTATTTATTTTCGCCCCTATATAAAATCATTATGCCTTTCTAAATCACATAGAACTAACTTAATGAAAATTGTTTTATTTCAAAAATGAAATATCAACATCTGGTCAGTGGGACAACAATAAATGCACCCGTGGCGTTAAAATTTTAAACAAACAGATTACACATATAATAAAGAAAGTTGTTAAGTTAAGGAAATCTCCTTTTGTGTATGTAATTGGAGATTTAAAAAAAGGTTAAATCAGTGTTTACAAAATAACGAAGGAATTACGAGTTGCATTTGAGAGTTCAGCATTTAGATTTTTAAAAAATCCGTTGCGAACCGACATAAAAATCTTTCACGGTAGTGCTCCAACACATTTTTGGAAGCAAATTTATTAAGTTTAGTGGTGCATTTAACCAAATAAATTCTTTTTAATTAATAAAGCTTTAATTAAGGATTTGGTTGATATAAAACAGTCAGGGTCACGAGCGGGATTCGAATTTGGAAAATGGCAAAAAGGAGGGAAAATTGAAAAGGTGGGGTTGCGATGGGAAGTTAGTAGTATCTCAACCAAATCCTTGCTTAAAAATTTATTTAAATTCCTAACAAATATATTTATATTTAGTGGTTAAGTTTTTTACGTTTTGTTTTAATCCAGGAGTCGAATGTTTTTAATTTGTGTATTAAATTTGTTTAGTTTAATTCAAATCAGGGTTTATAGTTGTTTTAAATTTTGAATAAACGT
This sequence comes from Cimex hemipterus, assembly GCA_039619505.1. NCBI lineage: Eukaryota > Metazoa > Arthropoda > Insecta > Hemiptera > Cimicidae > Cimex > Cimex hemipterus. Next base: position 194,350 of record CM077112.1, on the reverse strand, counting down.
TTTATAGTTTGAATTTTGTATCACATTTTACACTTTTTCAAATGCCCTTTTATCCTAGTGAAGGAAGAGACTCCAGTCAATTTAAGTTGAAAATTTGAAACAAGTTTTAATATTTTATTTTTGTACTTTCTGCCCAGGCCGCAGCACGCCCTCATTAGAAGTTGCAAATTTATCGTGGCCAAGCTGGGTGGTCACAAATATATAACAAATGTACAACTATCAATAAACTATTGCAATTAAAAAATTAACTATCAGGCTAAATAAATTTAAGGGCAATTAAAAAAAAAAAAAAAAAAAAAAATGAAAAAAAAATGCTCTTTGTTATCGTGGATTCTGCTTTCTCAAGCAAATATTTCCCAAAAGAGTAAACCTGATTTCCAGCTAGCTGCAATGGTATAATGTTATAACCAAAATAAAAAATGTTATAAAAATCGGTTAAATCGAAAAAAAATGTGGCTCAAATTCTTATCGTCAAAATATTTCCACAATGTTTGCGAGTTTCTTCTTTTGTATTTCCTGCTAGTTTTGCCTAGTACATTTTTTTGTAAATTTTTTTTTGGTATATGGAATTTTTGTAAGAAAGAGCATTATCTCAAAAATTAATTAACAGTACTCACATTAATTCTCATTATTTATGGTAGTTTGCGATCAATTGGGTGATCCTATAATCATCCCGCAGGTTTTAGAAAAGAAAAAACTTAACATTTAAGTAATTAAACTCCTCAAACAAGCCTTAAACCGTTTACAAATAGTTACAAACTATAAAACAATAAGTAAAGTAAGCTCGCTTTTTGATAGTTCCAATTTGGTTGTTATTAATGAATATCTGAACATAATAAAATTGAGCTTTTTGAATTATGAAGCAACCCTGGGCCAATTGGCATCAAACTAGGCAAATAGGAAAGAGACCTATTTCACGTCCGACCTTGATAAAAACGTAATTTGATCTAAATTTTTGCCTGTTGAGTGGCAGCGACCTCAGTTATTGCAAAAAGGCTCTTGCACTCGACCCAAACCTGACTCATCACCTTAATTGAAGGAGGCATAATTCTATTTCCGGATCCGACCTTCACACTCCATACTTCTCGATCCCCCAGCGATAGTAATGATTCAACATCCCGAAGTCGAAAAGCGATGAAGAAAAACGCTGTAATTTGCACATTAAGCAGGCCTGGAGCTCTATTAACATACAATAATGAGCCGGGACAATTAAAGAGCAAGTTTTGTCGATTTTGCATTCTGCGTGGGTTCGGCATTTCGGGCGGTTACTTGGGGCATAACAGGCCGATGGAATTACCGAGTACGGCATGTCATAATAAAGTGCAAAAATAAATCAATCCCTCGTTTTATTGTCTGAGTTTTATGGTGGTTCAGGCAACACAGACCCTCGACGATATTATTTTACTCTGTTCTGTTGGATACAAAACCGGTCAACAAATCCCGCCTAATTGATGTAAATGTAGATGTAATGGCCGGGGCAGTACACTGCTCCGTTTGAAATTTATTGTATCCCACGTTCTTTGCCTAAAGCACACCACCCGTGAGTCCCATTTAACCCTTTCAAGGGCAACCACGATTTTAAATCATTTAACCAACTTTTATTATATTAAACCTAGAATGGCCCCTTCCCCAAGGAAGACAAAATCAATAACATTTATTGGGCGGGTTGAGGTTTGGAAAGTAACATGCAGTCGAAAGTAATGTTTTTAACTAATTCATCTGTATTTAAGGTATCGGATAAAAAGTCAGTGTCAAAAGCCACGGGGGATTCGGCCCCATGACCTTAGGCTAAATACGCGCTGCTCTACCACATGACCTATTCTGACTTTGATCCACTCGGACACTAACCTCCCATCTTAACTCCACTTTTTCCATTTCTCCTCTTTTTAGCCTTTTTTAAAGTGTGGTGATTAGTGACCGTTAGTCAATGATTATTCAGAAATCGTAAGATGCGGTCTGGTGTGATGTAGGTTTCAGAAAATAATTTTCTTTATCGTGCCACTCCAGACCGCTTCTTACGATTTCTGAATAATCATCGACTAACTGTCTGGGGTTCGAATCCCGCTCGTACTTTTACTTTTCAACCAATACGTTAAATACAGATTAATTAATTGAAAGATATTATTTGGTCTAGCGGACCACGAAAACTAGTGAATTTAATGTTTTTAACCTTACAGAAATAAACAAAGCATTTGGCCGACTTTAAAGCCATGCTCTCATAGCACTATCGATACAAATTGCCGCGTGAAAGCTTTAGAGTAGACTAAAAAAAACGTTAAAACAATTTTTTCCTTCCTAAAAGTTGAACTACAAAAGGTTTTAAAAGAAAAATTTCGGTCTGCGTGGCACAGGGACTGACAATGTGTCTAGTCTCATTTTTTTAAAATTCATTTTAAATTCTTAAATTTTTGTCGGTATTATGCTTTTCGTGACTAGTAAGTGCCTACTTTTAAGTTGTGACAATATTATGGAAACACTTTATGACTCCGCACGGCAGTTTGTCTTAATGAATGGGAGTGCCTCAACGGAGCCTACTAGACCTGATATTGTTTCTACTCTATATCGGCAACCTCTGCCTTTCTACCTTAATGACATTAACTATCTTCGTAGGGCATCATCCTCTATGCCGTTTTATGTCAAACTACTGAGCCATTCGAGGTAGACAACATGGCATGGATTCGCTTAATTGTTCGGGCAGGCATGTCGATATTTTCAATATTGGTGTTAATGTGTGGTGATTAGTTTTGTTAATCTATAATTATTCATCTTGACCTTCATTATCTTCTCTTGGGCTCTCAACACGACACTCAAGAATGGCACAATTACAGAAGAAAAACACTTAGATCCCTGAATGATCTCAATGAAGGTCGAAACGTTGGAGCCATAAAGAAAATGTTTTTCTAACCCTGCATCACACCAGACCGCATCTCACGATTTCTGAATAATTGTTATTAAACAAGGTCACTGGGTATTTAATAAATTAATTAAGTAGTTTGTTAAAGCCTGATTGAGATGATTGTTATTAGCGAAACGAATTTTGTGCAGAAAAAACAATAGTTAAATTTAAAATACTAAAACATATAAAATATAATTTATCCTGTACCCAATAAGAGTAAATTTTGGAAGAAACAATATTTTTATTGAAATGAGAAATAAAGAAACCTGTCTGTTAGGGGAAAAATTAAAAAAAAAAACTGAAGACGAGGAAAAGCCGAAAACCGCCTAACACACCAACAAAGCGAGGATAAGCACATCAAGCAGCAAATGATTGGTAACGACCAAACTTCAGGTTCACCAAAGAAATATTACAACTTACACTGTAGGCCGGTCCTTGATTTCATAATTTAATTTTTTTAAATATTAGAAACTATATACTATATATACTATATATTGATACGGAGAGCGTGACAAAAGAGTGAAGAAATTTTTACAATTTGCCAATAAAAAATGTTTATGTCAGTTGAGAACGGAAAAAACAATATCACCGCATTATTGCAAAAACATATCCGTATAAACACATAATGGATGTTTTTTCCACCTTAAAATACCTCACTGGCTTTATAGTATGTAAATAGTTTGAGAGAAAAAATTATAATCTAGTTATAATCTTGGACGGCTTAATATTTATTTTAATAACTTTTCTTGTTGGCACATTCACATTAATGTCAAGCCTGTTTATTCCAAAACGCCATATGCGGTCAAAAATAAATTACGACCACGTTGATATATAACAAGCATGGGAATTATATTTTTGTAACCGTGACGAGAGGAGAGAAAACGGCGCTAGAAGAAACTTGGCGACACGACTTAAATAGCGATTTATTAAAGTGGAGACAGTTTTAATCCCTTTCCCTTCCTACTCGGATCATCCGTTTAATCTGATTGTTATTTTATGGCAGTTTTTTTGTTCTGAACGACACCCGTGGGAACCTCATTTCTGACAGTGGCGGGAATGAAAAAAATTAACAACGCGTTTGTAAACAAGATTGAACATTAACGAATAAATTAATTACTGAAAAATATTGGTTTAATTAGTGTTTTGTTGGATGTAATTGATACTCTTTTTCAATTTTATCTACTCATATTGAAATTATAACGCTTCCGTTTATTAAGGTCAGAATTTCAAGGATGCCTTTGGACTCCGAGGCTTAACCAACTGAAGTATGTAATTGTTCTCATAACTTTTCGTTTTTAATTCTTGTTTAAATTAGCCTTTTGGAGTGAAAAATTTTGAATCTTCGTTTCGTCAGATCACTTTGGATCACCGAAGAATCGTTGGCAATCTCCATCAGGAGGAAAGGGTTTTCGGATCCAATTTTTATTTTAGGTCTTTCTACGCTTCCCCTATCACCCTGGATTCCTTGTTGATAAAGGATCTGATATTAAACGTAATTTTCAGTTTTTTTCAAACATATTTTTTGCTTTAATTTGATATACCACGCAGGACCAGGTTTGATGTTCTGACCTTACTTTTTAGATTGTCGGATGTTTGGTTGGGTTCAAGACTTCTGACTATTCAAACCCCTCAAGGCATTCGATATATTGCGGTGTTCATGTTCGAAGAAACACATGTTGCCCTATATGACCGAGCATGATCTAAACAATGATGTAGAGCTTAAGAAAGGCATAAATGACACTAAATGATTTAGAATTATGTCTAAGCATTTTATACTTCTGTGTTTTTGAGTAAGTATATTTATTAGAGTAAATGGGGAGGTGCTGATAGTGGAATAGCATGCCCATGGCCCCTCGAGGTGTGTATGGAGGGTCAATGGCGGAATATTAGATTAGTTTGTTATTGGATGCAGTGTGATTAAGGAATATTGAGTACTCCATCCACCAAATAGAATGAATGCAATATACATATATGTGAGTGTATTTATTTGTGTGAAAGCATATTTAATTTGTGTTCAATATTTTGCATGAGCTCGGGGCTGAAATGACGAAGCTGTAGGATGCCCCTTTAAAAAATAAAAAATTTAAATATTTTAAGACATTTAATGCCACCCTTGGATTAGAACCAACTGGGTACGTGCCCGCAAGAAACGCCACTGCGTTTTCACACTCATTTTTCTCTAGATCTTGTCAATTTCATTTGGTCTACCAGATCATCCATTCATATATTTGATCATATTCATGATTGGTGATCCCTAAAAAACTGAGTTTTACTTAGTTTTCTGCGGTACACCATCTTCTTCTAAGCTCGGATTCACTTTTCACTTTTTATAAATTAGGCAGAGGGGGGGGGGGTAAATGCTTGGGTAGACTCGTACCCCATCCCCGAAAGTTGATATAACCTCTGCTGTTGCAAACCCTCGGGGGAGGGGGAGTCTGCAATCTCTGAAACTGATAAATTATGGATGGCCAAGCTTATTCGCGGCGTACACATTATGATACCAACCTAATTAACAGAATAAGGAAAATATAAGGGGCTAACAAAACTAAAAATTGACCAAACAGAAAAAATATCGAAACAAACCAAGATAAACTCAAATCAGTAATTAATACTGATTTGTTCTCATGGAAACAAATCCAACTACTATAAATTTAAACAAAACGTGGGTTTAGGGTTAAAAACTAACAATATCGAAATTATATGAGCTGATATTCGCACAGTTTTCTTTTTACGGTTAGGGTTTGTTTTAGATGAAAAAGAAGTCATCAACTAAAATTTTAAATATTTCAAAAACACAAGAACAAAAGAAAAACGTTAAGGGTAGGAATATATTGCGGCGCTCCACTTATACCATGTACGCACTACTCACACGAATGCTAATTGTAAGTAAACCGGTCTGTTATTTTTAAAATAGTATGTAAATAAATCCAAAGCGCGGGAAAGATTGCTACAAACGACTCAAATCAAGGTAGTGACCAGAATAAAAATTATTATATTATTAAATTATTATTATTAAAAATATATTATACGTATATTTCTATTGTTATGCATTATTGACCAACTATGAGATTGGTGTAATTTTTTTAAATTCAATACAGATAGGTTCGTTGTCAGATGCAACCAAAACAATAGATTGCAATAGAATGCCTACAAATAGGGTTTTGTAACCCTCCGTCGATAAGATCCTGTTAACAGATTTTCTCGTTTCTCTATGCATTTTTCATTCTTAAATTTTACTTGAAATTTCTAAAAAATTAATCATTTACCGAAGCCTTTCACACCAAGTGAAATGAGAACCGTTTTACTGGGACAAACTTGTAAAATTTACATACGCGAAGATATTCCAAATATTTCAAAAATTTACTACTCCGTGATGAAGGATCCGTGTAAATAGAAAAACTACTCTGTCCTTTAGTTGCCCTTTGATGTTGGAGGTGATTGGATTAAAGTGAACGAACAAATACGCCTGTGGTGAAGACAGTTGTAGTTTATATTGGTTAGGCGTATAAACGATATAAAGAATAGGACCAAAAAGGCTCCCTTTGGGAGGCCGGCTTATACCTTCTATATCTTATATATATCATATTTGCCGGACCTAAACACGATGCAGCGGTAGGTCGATTAGTCTGAAATAACATCACTTTCATTTAAATTCTCGCCTTGCACATACGTATAAGCTGTTTAGACACAGATTTAAAAAAAAAAAAATATAAAAACTTTGAATATGATGTAATGTACGTAAACGTCATGAAAAACTCGGAAACCTGAGCATACATATAAACTCTGTGTTTGTCTATCTGTCTGTGCCTGTGTTTGTATTTGTATAGTTGATTGATAACAATTATCATTTCATCTAACTCCCTTCGTCAGACGCGTTTCGCCTTCACGCCGTCTGGACAGTAGATGATTGACTGCATCCGATCTTATCGTTAATGGAATTTTTATAGGCACAGAGATCAATATATATAACAATAACGTATTGTTTCGTTTGAAACATCGAAACATTCATAGTGGATATATTAAAAATCATAGACTTCCATAAATACCGTTACATGTTCTTCCTTCCTCTGTGAACTTTCCAGGTTTTAGATTTATCGTAAATAAACAGGATCGTTATTGTATTTATCGAAACTGTCCAAAATTACAGATTTCATTAATTTTTCTTTTTTTTTCTTACAAAAGTTTTATGAATCTGTTAGCGTGCATTTTATCGGTCTAGAGATAATAAATAAAACAATAAACTGAGACTCAGCGTCCCTTAAACAAATCTATGCAAAATCAGTATCTTAATTTTAGGAATTCCATCACGTATTGTCCCAGGTATGAGGAGTTAATAAAGACAGTTAATAAATTAAAATCACTAGTTTTCGTGACCCGTTTGACCAATTAATATATTTCAAATAATTAAGGTTTTTTGTTGAGATAAAAAGTCAGTGTCATGAGTGGATTCGAACCTACAATTTTCGGCTAAACATGCCGCTGCAATACCACTTGAGCTATCGTGAGTTCGAACCACTCGGATACAAACTTCCTATCTCAACTCCACCTTTGAACTTTTTACCATTCGTATTTCAATTCAAACCCTTGTTAATTGAAACATTAATTGGTCAAGAGGTTCACAAAAACTAATGAATTTAATAAGTTTAAATGAAGTATACTCTACTCTCTGTAGCCTCTGTGGCCATTTCATTTGTCTCCGAGAATAGATTAACGAATTTAAAAAATGGCAAAAAGGAGGGAAAATTCGAAAGGTAGAGTTGAGATGGGAAGTTAGTGTCCGACTGGATGGACGTCGCGATAGCTCAAGCGGTAGAGCAGCATCGTATCTAGCCAAATATCGTGGGTTCGAATCCCGCTCGTGACACTCACTTTTTATCTCAACTAAAAATCTTAATTAGTTAAAAAAAAACTATTGATCCTCCAGACTAAAATACAAACTAGGCCATAAAATACATCTGGCCTTAGAAGCATCAAGTTTTGTAGGAAACGTTGTACAGTTATGTAAAGACCTTTAGTAGTGAGAAGTACCTACAGCAAAAGATCAAGTAGTTGCACCTTGTATATATTTGGTTCCTTGCAGTTATTGGGTCGTATAGATTTGTCCACGTTGGGAGTGCATATACAGTATTAGTTTGAAACCAAGCCTGCTAAAGGACAGATTGTATGACTGAATATATTACCGAATTTTTTACTATATTGATATACCGTCTTGTTGATATTGATTCTTTAAACAGATGCAAATCAAGAAATTAACATTCTGAACGAAGTGTGAACTGCAATGAAGGAAGAATGAGAATGTATCTAAATACAATTATAACAAACAGTGAGATTAAAAAGCAGGAAGCGCACCAATGTTAGCCTGGGACACGAGAGGCATTGTAAAAAGGTAGTCTAGATAATTATATATTCATAAATTGTGCCATGTTTCATTCATATCTTCATACCACGACAAGACTAGATTGCTCAAAATGTAAAAAAATCAACTTTTACACATAGCTTAATAGGATAAATCAACTGTCCATTCCAAACTTTGACACTGGAAAGTTGAAAGGATTTTATAATTTTTAATTGGGTCCGATAGCACGGGGATGTCTCGTTTAATGGCCATTAGTCTGAGCTACTTAAACGTAATGTAAGATGTTAGAATCGGCCTATGGGATTAGGCGACCTGTTTGATCCTCCTTAGGCCTCATCTGAGACCGGGCTCCCCGTCGATTTTAGTTATGGAAGATATATTTTCCAAACATTAATTGAAAAAGATCATTTTTAACAACGAACTGATTGAATTATTTGAACAACTAACAAGTTTTTATTTAGATGGTTAAAAAAATATGCATGTTTTACCCGATAATTCGTCAAGTTAGTTATGCAGAGATTGGGGCGTTATTGTTAACAAAAAAATATTGGTGTGTTTTTGTTAGTTTTTATTTCTTTAAGCAACATAATTTACATAAAATACCAGCTTTTGAACAAATCAAACATGAAAGTTTATAAATAATTATTGAAGAGTGTTGTGTTGAAATGACCATTCCTCTCTACTTCAACCCTTAATGACTAAAGATTTGAAGTTAACATGACCGGAATAAAATTAGCCATTTTGCATCCAATTAATCCTTACTAATCTCAAATTAATCTGTTGTAACTTTAAATTAACGCATTGCATTTTAAATTGACCTTTTGAAAATTACCCATTTTTAATTACAAATTAACTCATTCTTTAAAATAGAAAAACTAGGAGATATGTCTCCGTCACATTATCTTTTTTTAAATTAAAATTAATCTTTTCGCATCTATTTAACTATTTTTACGTTTAATTCGCCAATTCGCCTCAAATTGCACGTTTAATATGCCGATAATTTTCCAGAATATATCCAGCATAACCATGTTTTTCCAGTGTTTCCGGGCATATACAAAATCGACATCTTGCGTACAACTATTGCTGATATATTCACTAGTTTCGTGATACGCTTGACCAATTAATATATTTCAATTAATTGATGTTTTTAGTTGAGATAAAAAGTCAATGTCACGAGTGGGATTCGAAAATTGGCATGAAGGGGGGAAAATTCAGAAGGTGGGGTTGAGATGGGAAGTTAGTCTCCGAGGTGATCGAAGTCACAGTAGCTCAAGTGGTAGAGCAGCGGCGTAGCTAGCCGAAGGTCGTGGGTTCGAATCCTGAAATTAATTGTTGAAATATTAGAGAATTTGGGGGCTGTGTTAATGAAATGAGATGAAGAAGGAAAAATAAATTATATTATGCGATGTGCTATGAAATTTCCCGATCCAAAAACGATCCATAATATGATACTATAAATAACTTTTTATTAGGATACGTGGTTCGCTTGACCAAATAAATTCTTTTGAATTAAGGTTTTGGTTGAGATAAATAAGTCAGTATTACAAGCGGGATTCAAACCCAAGAGCTTCGGCTAAATACAACCCTGCTGTACCATCTGAACACGATAGCTCACGTGGTAGAGGAGTGGCGTATTTAGCCGAAGGTCTTGGGCTCGAACCCCGTTTGTGACATTAACTTTTTATTTCAACAAAAACCTCAATTAATTGAAAACTATAAATAACATTAGACTCTATTTTATTGTTAATCCATTTTGAAGTTATGCTTGCAAATATCAAGAAATATCAAATGCCTTGCTACTGGTCGTGAAATAACAAAAATTTCCTGCCGAAAGTCCCAATTTTATGTCTACTAAATGATAAACTTTATCTTTAAGCCTCTACTAAGCTACATTGATGTCTGGTCGATGATCGATTTAACCAATCAATACTGACTCGTTTCCAATGAAATCTGAAAAGCAAAAAAAAAAACCTGAAAGTTCATGAACCTTTTTGAACAGTAGGGAATATTAAAATAACTTACCACAGTACATATTGCATCGATGCGTTTAAAATTGAAAATTAATATAATGTGGAAATTCTATGCTTTAGTGACGTTTATTATTAATATAGTTCCTACATATGGTTTTATTTTCTTTTAGTTTATTAGCTATAGAAATCCATCCAGATTTAGATCATATTTGTTTTTGTATTTGTTTTTTCTAATATCGTCATAAAAGTTCAGATGTTGAAATAATTATAAATTATTTGTAAACCTTCAATAGTGTATCTTGACAGATGGAATGTCACCTTGACATAGACCTCCTCGTAAGCCTAATATTTTGGCTCAAGTTGACGTTGTGATTCCTTCGTTTAGGCAATTAAATTGGTAATTGTATTCTTCCTTCTTTTTATTTAGTTGTTTTATTTTTTAATTTATGAAAATGACAAGGATAATGAACTTAAAAATCTTTTCTTTTCTATACCTCTTATTTTCCCTATGGGTTTCGCGACCATCTTCACAGATTTGGGAAATTTATAAACAACTATTGTAATTATATTCACTAGTTTTTGTGGTCTGCTTGACAATTAATATATTTCAATTAATTAAGGTTTTTAGTTGAGATAAAAAAGTCAGTAAATTGAAAAATGGCAAAAAGTTGGGAGAAATCCAAAGGTGGGGTTGAGATGGGAAGTTAGTGTTCGAGTAGATCGAGGTCATGATAGCTCATGTGGTAGAACAGCGTCATTTAGCCGAAGATCGTGTGTTCGAATCCTGCCCGTGACACTTGTTTTATCTCAACTAATGATAGTTTTCTATATATTTTACTACATAGTACTATAGGCTAATTATTTGTACCCAAGGCGTTTTTGAAATGCACTAATACCAATACAACAATAAAAAAAGATATAACAATCCTCATTTGTTTATCTATTGATTAATGGGTTTATGGATGTAAATATGAATGCCTACATGGATGTCCATTGTGTAAACTCGCAATTTCAACTGCAAATAAAATCCAGGATATACAAATTGACATGGGCTCTCGATAGGCCAATAATACTATCGGTCGTTGTGATGGGATCTGCCTTTAGAGGACGATTGGGCGGATCTTTCGGGAAGGGCTTAACTAGAGCACATTTCCTCTTCCTCGGTCGAAAACAATGGATCTATAATTTCGGCTCGTCCCTATCTGGACCATTTGGCCTATCTAATGGCGTTTAAATTAAGCTGTTTATGTAAAAAAAAAGTCATATTAGCATTATGAATATAACAGACAGCATCGAGTCGACCCAAATTATCTCTACAGTTGCCTGTCTACGTAGAATTGTGCTGATATTCGCCTGGTCACCTTTTCTAAACAAAAGAAAAACCTCCCAAAGCGATCGATTCAATAATAGAAATACATTCACTATTTTTCGTGGTCCGCTTGACCAGTAATATCGTTCAACTAATTAATTTACTTGAAATAAAAAAGTTCAGAGGATGACAAAACTTTGGGTTTTGATAAAGTATTAAGCTTAACGAAAACACAAAATAATAAGCGAGATTGCACAATCGACCAATTTTGGTCGCGGTGTGTTAGGCCGTAAAGGATTCTTTTTTTACCTTAACCCTCTGCCTTTAAAACTTACAAGCAATCCTAAACAAATGGTTCCTTGATCTATTGTAGTTTTGATCCTTCTGTTTGGATGGGATTTCTTCCTTCCGAAATATTTTTTGTAGTTTCAGGAGTTTTTGCACTTATGATGCCATCCGGGAACATTAGTTAGTTTTCTCCCTTTGCTCCAACCTTGCATTGTTTTTTTAAGTGCATATTTGTAAATATAGTGTGTCGCCTCGTATTACGTTCCATTGGATCATAAAGTATTTTCCAGTAGAACATCAAACCAGTTGGACGTTATTTTTTTAGGATATATTTTTATTTTTCGTTATTTCTGTTTACGATGTTGAAACTGACAAGCTGTCTCCTTGACCTCTCATCATTAAGACACCGTGGAAACGAACACTCTTGAATCCGCGTTTGCTAGATTTATTGTCTATGTACATCTCATAACGTTTGCAAATATGAATGTTTTCTACGCCAACAAACCTAATCTACTTTTTGTGCTGTTCTGTGCATTTGTGTATAACTTAGTAGAAGATGTAAGCTTATTTCTCTCATGTAAAATCATTATTCTGCTTTTATTGACCAGTTCATGATTCCAAACTACAAAATAATTAAAACATTAAAAAATATATTCTTGATAAACGTGTTCAGAAGTTTCACGAAGGCATTAACCGTTAAAGATTATTAAATATTTTTTATTCAGTAACACGTTATTTGCCCAGCTTGTTTATAGTTGTTTCCTACTAAAGACTAATAGCTATCGATGTTCATTAATTTTTCAATTTGCAACAACCTTCATTGAAAAAGAGCCATTCATTTCACTTGCGCTTGTAACCACATTAATTTTCTAAATATACTCTCCACTAACAATAAGGTTCTTATTCCAAAGGCATTATGTTAAACATTTTCAAACATGAGTTGAAACAATAAATTGATACTCTGGCTATTATAAACATGACTTAAAATATTCATACTATTTAAAAACTTACGACAGGTTGTGATTTTTAAGCTGGCATCAAATATCAGAATTAGACAAAATTCACCAGTTTTCGTGATACGCTTCACCAAATCTTTCAACTAATCCAAGATCTTGAAATTTCAATGAATTAAGGACATACGTCCGGACTCTTGGCCATAGGATGTCCAGAGGATCTTTAACGTCCGTACCTGGGATATATGGAGCCCATACCGGATGGCCGACTCTCAAAATAAGAGCTGAAACGTCTCCGCCGGAGCGTTATGTAGAGGCTTCGCACCCCTAAGGACTGCTACCACCTCGCTCTCATCCTGTCCAAATTTGAATGTCGAATGCAAAGGGCTAGCAACTCGAAATACATCGGCTTGCTCTCCTGCATACTCCCTAGATAGAGAAGGCGAACTGTATCTCTCTGAGTGTGGAGGCTTCCCCAGCGTAGAAACTTTCGGGACGTCTCGACAACGGTTTCGGATTTAAGTAAGATTGCTACGCACCCCCTAGATGAGCACTGTCTACGGTCAAAAGGTCTCATATCGCGCTCAGCCTACACCTGTCATGCGGATTCGAGGGACGCCATAGGCCAACCCCAGGTGGTCCGATCCTTCTCTTCCCCAAGGGTACCACGTCTGAATTCAGGACAGATGTCCCCATCTTTACTCACGAGTGTTGAGTCCCACGAGGATCTTTTTCGTCCGGACATATCCCCAAGGGTACTTCTCAGAAGCCTGGTAGGTAGTGCAATACTAGCCAAGTTCAGAAGTGCCCTGTAAAGGACACATCCATACATGTGCCTTGAAAAAGGCAATTTTGTGGTTTCCAGCATGCCTTTCGCAACCTGAATTAAGGACAAACAAATTTCAATGAATTAAAGTTTTTAGTTGAAAAAGTCAGTGGCACGAGCGGGATTCGAACCCACGCCCTTCGGCTAGATACACCGCTGTTCTACCATTTGAGATATCGTGACTTCGATCCACTCGGACACTAACTTCCCATCTCAACCACACCTATTGAATTTTCCCTCCTTTTTGCCATTTTTCAAATGTCGCGTAATCGGATTGGAAAATTAACTTGCCACGGAGAGCTTTAGTGAAGGTATACTTCATTTGAACACTAGTTGTTTTTGAAGTCCACTTGACCAATTAATATCGTTCAATTAATTATCGGGTTTAGAAGTGAGAAAAATGTCAGTGTGACGAGCGGGATTCCAACCCACGATCTTCGGGTAGATCTGCTACCATTTGAGCTATCGCGACCTCGACCCACTAGGACACCAACTTCCCATCTCAACCACCTTTTGATTTTTCCCAACTTTATGCATGTTCAATGTGCTAATGTTTTTATCTCACCCAAAACATTAATAATTGAAAGATATTAATTGGTCAAGCATACTACGGGAACTAGTGAATTTAGCCTAGTCTAGAATCTATTTGATGCCACCCTAAAAAGCACAACCGCTTGTAAGTTTTTATATACTATGAAAATCGTAAAACAAGTTTATAAAAGGTAGAGTATCAATTTGTCGTTTGATATATGGGCTGCTTCAAAGTGAAGTGGGGCACCAGGGCTCAGATGTCAGGCCAATACAAGCCGTCACTCGCAAGGGGACATATGTATATTAAATAAGGCGTGTTTAAGTGAACAAATAAGATTAATTTGAATCGCGTATAATGTAGAATTTCTAAAAATAGATCAAAGCTTGTTTTTCTACGTGAGTTTATACAAAAAAAATTGATTAAGTCCCAGTGTTTTTCCCTAGAAAAGGAGAAAATAAATACACAATTGACGCAAATTGGATATTTGCCCAAAATTTTTGAAAAAAAAACTTTATACATCTGTAACGGTAGCCGATGGCTATTTTCCCCTGTCCTCTGATAAAGAACAGGTAGAGCCAGGAGGGACAAAAACTCCTATGTCAGTAGGTCACTCATATGTTATTAATAGACAAGCCTGGGTCTAAATCCAGACCTGTTATATTTTAAATTAGTATTTTTTCCTCTAGTCCTTTAATGATCGGATATTTTTATCTGGCCTCTTTTGTGTTTTTTGTTCAATGTAGTAGTAAGTGGTGCCAGGTTAGGTACTTGCTGCCTTGCTATATGACCGTCTATAAATCAGTTTATTTTCACCGTAGGAAATACCGATGGGAAACGGTGCCTTGTGGAGGTATTTGAGTTGTTTTAATCTGCCGTCTAGTTGACTGATTGCTTTTTAATGAGCAGGAACGACTGTCACTCGTATGTTTTTTTATTTGCTAACAAAACATCAAAAGGACTGCTAACACATACATTTAAATATCGTAGCCAGTCAAGGTCCCAATGATTTGATCATGCCCAAATAACTAAAATATTGCATTTATATTATAGAAATCTTGGGTTCTATTAAATTTAATTATCTATGCATTTGAACATGATTCAAAAGAAGAAGGGAAGAAAATCACCTGACATAACTTGTCAATTTTTAACTTCAGAGGGCTTAGGAATGTTTCAACTGTTTATTCAGACTTCAGGTACATGGTATTATCATTATATAATTACTGTCAGATGAAGACTATATAATTTATTAACTTTTATAGTGATATTTTATTTTTTGGGTAAGAGAACAGAAGACCCATGGAACAAACGTCGTAGAAATATTTCGCTGCTTTCCGTGTTATTTTCTTGGGTTTGACGGACCAAAACTGCAAGTGTAAGCAGACGCAAACGATATTACATGAACAGCGTTCGACACATTGATCTCAAGAGTGTATATATAACAAAAATAATTTAAAATCAAATAATTACGGTTTTGGTTGAGAGAAAAAAGTCAGTGTCACGAGTGGGATTCGAACCCACGACCTTCGGTTTGGAACATGGGCTGCTTCAAAGTGAAGTGAGGCAATAGTGCTCAGATGTCAGGCCACTACAAGCCATCACTCGCAAGGGGACATGTTCGGTCCATTACAATGCCATTTACATTTTGCTAACTTTTCTGCACATCACAGCACCACCATCCTTACGCACATGCACCGTAGTTATCTCTTCTAACGCTAATCAAATCAAATCAAGCCCATCCCATCAAAACACTTTTATTTTATCAAGCAGAGTGCAAAAGTTTAGAAAAATTTAAAGAAAATTATTCAGAAATCGTGAGATACGGTCTGGTGTGATGTAGGTTTCAGAAAAACATTTTCTTTATCGTGTCATGTTTCGAATTTTATTGAGATCATCTTCAGGCTCAAAGTGTTTGTCTCCTGTGTAATTGGTAATTGTGCCATTGTTGCGTGTCGTGTTGAGAGTGCCCCACTTGGGTGAACACACACACACACACACACACACACATATATTAAATTAAAAAAAACAACAGTTCCTTCCTCTAGCTCTAGGCTTCCTTCGCAAACTTTACTAAATATAAACACCCAATAACATTTTTTGTTAAGCATATTTGGTTTCGGGAAGTGTTTTGGCGCTTTATCCTTGCCAAACCACTGAACTGTTTGCTTCCTGATATCGTACAGACGCCATTTAGACAGAAATCTATTTTGACTGACAAAACCCAACTAACTGTATAGTTAGTTATGGTATAGACAAGCCATTACTGCGATGACTCTGAATAAACTTCCTATATCAAGTATCCAACTGATGCAACCTTCCAATCGAAAATCTTCAGAAAAATTGGCAAAGCTCTTTACTACCCCACTAATCACCAACAATGATCTCTACAAACTATTCAAGTTTCACACCAAGCTTTCGATGGAATTATGGCCGAGCTTGATCTACATTTTCCCAACTTCGTCCATTCGTCTTGAACGAAGTCGTGGCAAGTGGAGACCGCCTCGCCCCTTATAATTCTACATGTTAAGCTCATCTACCGGTCCGCTTAACTTTATGTCCTCAGTGTGCTGCCTATAGTGTTAGTTTTGTGACAGGGAAAAAGCATAAAACGCACAATTTCTAATTGTTTGTTATTATAAGAGTTTCATAATTTATTTAGTCTTAATGAACGTGCTAAACTCCAGTCTATTTACGGTTAATGAATCGTCCTGGAGGGGCGGGGTTACTGTCCGAAATTGGGGTCTTGATAGTGTAAATTAGGCCGGCCCTAGTACAACCATTCAATACATATTATAGAATATTATTTTCATTCTTCATACCTGTTCCTATCAGCTACCTACATTTGTCTATTTTTTCCGATTCAGATGTTTTGATTCGACAAAACGACTATTGACCTATTCAATATTAATTGTTAACAATTCATTATTTCACAATAATTGCAAAATACCTTTAAAACAAAACTGGTCCACAAAAACGATTTTTTGAACAATAATCACAATAAACAATGTAAAAAATTCAAGAACGAAATAATATTATATATATATATATATAATATTAAATGTTAGTATGTTAGCATAATTCTTATGTTTTGACAGTAATGGTAGAACCGGCCATGTTATCTTTAGTCAGAGCAGAAAGCTAGCTGAAAACAGGTAAAGGGAAGGGAACAGGTACATTGTCTCTCTAGGCATTCGGTAAATCACTCTACCGAAGGCCTTTGAACGCTTCCGACTACTCAGTATCTTACGAAGATGGCTATCTTTTCTAAAAGGCTCCGGAAATAAAAATGCGTGCATTTCGAATCTTCGTCCATTTGTATGTGGAAGATAACAGAAAGAGTTGAAAAAAATTTACATTAAAACTCCCTCGTCTTGTCACGTCTAATAGCCCGTCTAATTGGATTCGTGATAAATGAAAAAATCACTATTTCACGATAAAAACCAGCCGAAGAGCCTAACTTGGGTTGAGTTATACAAATTACTGAAAACTTTTCGTTTTTAAAACTATCTGTATTCTTTTAGGAACAATTTTGAAAAAATTAATTATTTTTTATACGCACAATGGTATTATTGTACTATATTTAATCGTATAATGAGCAGTAATAAAGAGAACAGATCCTCCATTCCTCGAAACCCTAAAGATCTAAGTGAAATGAAAAAAAAAATCGCTATTTCACGATAAAAAAAACTCAGCTAAAGAGCCTAACATGGGCAGAGTTGTACAAATTACTTTTTTTTAAAAACTATCCGCATATTACTCGAAAAAAATTAATTAAATTTATACACACAATTGAATAGTATTTAATCGTATAATGAATAGTAATGAAGAGAACACATCCTCCATTCCTCGAAACACGAAAAGTCTGAAAGTTCTCCAATTATTCTTTGCCCTGATTTTTACATTGTACATATTGCAATAGATTAAGGTTTTTAGAAGATTTAAGGTTTTTTTAGATAAAAAGTAGCAACACAAGCGGGATTCGAACTCTTGGCATTCGGCTAAATACCGCTGTTCTACCACTTGAGCTATCCTGTTGTGACACTGACTTTTTTATTTCAACCAAAACCTTAATTGAAAAGAATTTATTTAGCCAAGCGGACCATGAAACCTAATAAAATGTTATAAGCAAAATGAAGGATACTCCACTTAAGCGTAATCAAATAGATTCACGATTTTTTTTTTAAATTTGTAAAAAAGGCAAAAAGGAGGGAAAATTAAAAAAAGGTGGGGTTGAGATGGGAAGGTAGTGTCGAAGGGGATCGAAATCACGATTGCTCAAGTGGTAGAGCAGCGGACTCTACAGTCGAATATCGTGGGTTCGAATCCCGCTTGTGACACCTTCTTTTTATCTCCACCAAAGCCTTAATTAATTGAAAAATAAAATTGTTTGTTCAATCGGACCACAATAACTAATAAAATGTTTTTAAAAGATAAAAAACAGACAACCATGACAAGTCAGAATGAATTGGAAGGTTAAGAAAAATTAACTGGTCTAAAAAGTTGATATAAATGTGAACATTGTCTTAAGAAAGTTCACCTTTCATTGTAGAAATGTTACTAACGCACTTCACAATATATCGAAAAGACGATTAAACTCTTTGTTTAAAGAGTAATAATTTGACGGAGATAGCATTTTGTTTGCACGAGTAAATCCTAACGTCGAATGGATTCTTGATAAGACAGAACCGAGGGCAATGGCCATGTAACTGCCTTCAGTCTCGCGAATAATACACCGGAGAAATATACACTCTTCGAAAATTTGACTTTTTAGAGGTTGTAAAATTGGTTTGACGTAGTTTTTCAAGACGAGAAAATTCGACTCTTATCTGTGCCGTTACATAAAAACTAATTTTCCTCTGAACCATTCGCAGAAATAATGTCATAAAGATATTGTACTGTGGATTTTTCTTTTTTTTTTTGCTTCAAAACCGATTCGATGATGTATTCAAATTGGGAACGCTGTTCTTTTATGTTAAGGCACGAAGTAACATTATTTTAAAATAAATTTTATCCGCATATCAATCAGTTTGTTCCAAGTTGTTTACAAAAACAAAAAATTCAGATATTCACAGGTCAAAGTGTCAATTTCCCTTTTTTTCACATTTTACACTCCCATACAGTTATTACGGATGTAATTTTTAATTTTTACGATATTAATGTTTTAAAAAGCAATTCAACTTGAGGCGTTGCGGATATAATGTACATTTCCTATAATACTGATCTCAGTTTTGGCTATATAACCTGTTTTTATCACTGTCAACCGTCGTACAAATAGAAATCAGTTAACATTTGAAAACAGTCGTCATTTTCCTATTTTTGTTTAATAAATAAGTACATAAACTATGGTTTTTAGTAGCGATGAAAAAAAGCTACTAGCACGAGAGGGATTCGAACCCACGGCCTTCGGCTAGATACGCCGCTGCTATACCACCTGAGCAATTGTGACCTCGATCCACTCGGATATCAACTCCCCATCGCAACCTGGTAGAGCAGCGCGTATCTAGCCGAAGGTCTTGGGTTCGAATCCCTCTCGTGCTAGTAGCTTTTTTTCATCTCAACTAAAAACCGTAATTAATTGTCATGGATTAATTGGTCGAGCTGACCACGAAAATAGTGAATTAAGTACATAAAATTTATAACTTTTGTGGTAATAATGCTCAATTTTCCATAAATACACAGTGTATGCAAATATAAATAGCTAAAAACAGAGAAAACCTATTTAAAAAAAAAAGAAAAATTTATTAAAATTATTACTTTCAGCGTAGCGACCATAGTGACAGAACACTACTAGTAATTTCCCTTCTACTAACTTCAATTCTTATGGATAAGATTTATAATTTTTACAGAATAATTTTAACGTTGGGATTGTGTTTGTTCATTTTCAAGAATTGTGGATATAATTTAAAAATATTGTTTTAATATAGATTCACTAGTTTTTCTTTGTGCGCCGAACCAATGAATATCTTTCGATTAATTAAGGTTTTTAGTTGAAATAAAAAAGGGAGTGTCACGAGCGGGATTGGAACTCACGATCTTCGGCTGGATTCGCCGCTACACTACCCCTTAAGCTATCGTGACTTCGATCCCTTTCGACAAACTTGCCATATCAACCCCTACTTTTTTTAAAAGTTACGTTAGTTCAAGTGGTAGAGTAGCTGCGTATCTAGTCGAAGGTCATCAAAATAATAAAAAAAAAATAAATAAATAAAACAGCATAATCCCAGGTTTCGATTTATTTCACAAATGTTATATTCGGATTATTCATTTCCCATTCCTGCGTAATAATCTAAACCATATTTAATAACTTTACATTGACATTGAAATAATAAATGCCTATCATGCGGGAACTTATCATATTCTTTATATACGATTTCTTAAAAAATCTCCCTTCCAAAACTAGTTTTATTTCATTTTCTAAGATAAAGCTGATAGTTAAAGCTCTATCTTTTATTTTCCGCTTCATCTAGCAACCGCGTGAAACGAGTTGAAATTGCCTTCTATTGTTTTTCATTGAGATATCGTTTAATTTAATAAAAATATAAATTTATCAAAAGCATGCGATTGTTTAAGATATCTATACGTACATGCACGTACACACACACACACACACACAAAATTTAATTGAGATAAATGAAATAATTTCAAACATGTCGGTCAAACTGTATGCATTTCCTTGTCAATGTTTTTTTTTTTACTTATTTCCTCACTGACCTAGAATCTGAATGTGATAGTCTATTTAATTAATTTTATTCCATCGTGTATTTTAGGTCCTATTTCTAACAAAAATTCGGCAATTATTTTTCCGTATTAGCTGTTTGGGAGAGCATTAGCAAACTGAATATGCACCGGCATGATAAGAATATTTCGTCATATGCTGATGGGCAATAATCGTTTCGCAACGGTTTGATTTGACAAACGCCGGTTGCATTAATTGGATCTTTTCCGAGGTCAAATCGTTGATTGTACTTTTTGTTGCTTTAAACCGAGTTGTATTAAGAGTGTTTTGTTGTTATATCGCGTGAGCTTGTATAATTTTCGCACGTTTGTACCCTACCGGAAGAGTTTGGAGGCGAGAGTTCATACCGACTTCACCTTCGCAAAGTCGTGTAGATGGTGACTAACAGTGTTTATCTTTAGTCGACACACCCTTGGCAAGTACGTGAGTGCATCTGGCTCATTATGCCCATTGATGGTCAGTCTGAACCTTCTTCCTTTTCATGGACTGTTAGTTAAATTTTTCGCACGAACGCGTTGTGCTGGTCAAGGACCTCTTCCACCAGATAGAGTAAATGTTATCGTGTATAATTTTTAGTTATACGTGTTAATTTTGGCACTCATAAACAATGTTTATTGTACAAATGTTTATTAGGTTTTGTAGTCCGCTTGACCAAATAAATTCTTTTCAATTAATTAAGGTACTGGCTGAGTTAAAAAAGTAGTGTCACAAGCGGGATTCGAACCCACGACCTTGGCTGATCTCCTCCTTGAGCTGTTGTGACTTCGATCCACTCGAACTAACTTCCCATCTCAACCCCCACCTTTCGAATTGTCCCTTCTTTTTGCCTTTTTTCTATTTTTATCTCAGTCAAAAACTTAGTTAATTGAAAAGTGTACAAATACAATTTGGTCGGCAAAAGAGAAAAGTAATCATTAACGCTTCTACATAGTGAACGGTGACTAGCAATTCCCCCCTTTTTGTTCAACTTAAATTTTTAGAATAATTTACCATTTTTACGTTCCCAATATTGATTGTGGCATACATACACACTTTCTTCCGCAAAGTTTGTTGTCAATGGATAAAAATGAGAAAATTTGCAGATAATGGTAGGTCACGAGTGGAAATTTCTTCCGTTTTTTATTTGCAGTAATTAAAAGTAATATTTATAATTTTTATGTTACTAAGTTAATTGTGGAATGAATAAACAGTTTATAAAAATATATAATAAATTGCTTACGAAAAAGAAACTGATTAAAATTTACACCAACCGACAGATCACTAGTAGCAATTTCACTCATTTTTATTTAACTTGCATACATTTGAATTAGAATTTTTCATTTTTACGACATAGATTTTAATTGTAACATAAATAGTTTTTACATAAAAAATTTTTACTGTCTCAAAAAATGAAATGTAAGATGAAGATTATATTACATTCATAAACCATAATAATAAAATGTCATGACATTCACTGTCACTATTACGTTTACAAACGTTCCCAGTTTTACAATAAGGCATAAAATGATAATGTTCCGCGCAAAATATCAACATGTAACTCAGTGCACGCCTATTAAACGTCTAAGAATTTCAAATCGATCGACAGAATTAAAGATTAAGGTGGCTATTTAAAACGGACAGACTCGGGTTTGTAAATGAGCCAGAATTAGTTAGACGAGAATGCACATCAAGGCGAATGGAGGCTCCAAAATATCTTTAGCCCGTCATAGAACCTTGATAAATAGTTGTCATCAAAGTTTACCCCCCGCAATTTATTAAGTGGTAAATAAAATTCGGAAATCTTGAGATGAGATCTGGTGTTACTGTTTTAGAAAAACATTATCGTGCCAACGTTTCTATATTTATTGTGATCATCTTCAGAGCTCAAAGTAAGTTTTGTCCTCATGTAAGTTTTAAGTTTCGTAAGTTTTCTGGGTAATTGTGTGGGCACTCTCAAAATGACAAACAAGAATGACTCAATTGCGAAAAAAACAAACACTTTGAGCCCTGAAGATGATCTCAATAAAGGTCGAAAAGTTAACACGATAAAAAAAATGTTTTTCTAAAACCTACGTCACACCAGACCGCATCTCATGATTTCCGAATAATCATCGACTAACCGTCACTAATCACCTCACAGATAAATAAAATGTTTAAATATCTTCTTACACATCGGCCCTAGAACAGAATGAGTATTGCCTGTGCGCGTATTAGATGTAGCACAGGCTTTGGACAGGGTCTGGCATCAACGGGTTCTTTTTAAAATTAAGCGTTTCCTACCCTCTCATTATTACCTTTTATTGAAATCCTACTTAACTTATCGCTGTTTCAAAGCGAGGTGCAGTAACGAATTCTCGGAAATCGAACAGATAGAGGTCGGTGTATCGCACTGTACGATCCTTGGCCCTATCCTATATATTTTATACGGCTCACCTGCCAATACATCCTGTCACTATTATCACCTAGGCGGTCGACACCACAAACCTATCCTCTACCTCGAATCCTGTCCAAGATACCTCCGACATCCAATAACAAAGTTATGGAAGACTCATATAAAAAATTGAGGACAAGACTGAACAAAGAAAAATGCTCAAAGCCAAGTACCTGGGACTATATCACGACAGCAGACTGACGTGGAATCCACACACAAGACTTAAAATAACTTAATATGTGACTTGGACTACTACGACAACTTCTAAGGCCGAACCACCAACCTTTCGAACGATCCTAACCATACTGCTCGAGTTCTTGCCACTCATTCCCATCCTGTCAACCCACCTGGTCACCTCAACGGACTGTGGCTTCGAGACCTACTTGACACCTAATCATGCACATGGAGTGCCATCAATGGCTCCTCTTCAAAGCATGTCTTCCTTAGTGCACAACATCAGTGCTGTTTGATACATTAATGTGTACATATTTGTCTTTATACGATCATGTATAGATAGCAAATAAATTTAAAAAAAGGCTTGTTTTTTAAGAGAGTTTCTGTCCGTCAACAAAGTCTTAATAGCTAAACCGGTTGAAGATAATATAATAAATAAGACCGGAAAGGTTCAACGATAATTCATGCTAAAATACCTCGCTCCATTTAAAAGCTTATAAAAAAAGGTTCATTGTCTTCTTACATCCAAACGGTATCCATCAGATTGAAAAGCTCTGCGATAAGATCTGGTTGCTGTTTTGACGGTCTTCGTCACGAAGTTTCACAATGGGTTCTGTAGGTCTCGCATCGTTTCGATTCTATTCCGAAGGAGCCCGGGGCGTGAGTTACCTTGTCCGAAATCAAGGAAGTAGGTCCACGGCGAATATCAGCCCCCGGCCAACAAACCATCGCTAACTACTTGATGACGGTCCGGCCAACGGGATGAAAGGTCAGGCCTCGGGCGGTTTTTGTCCCCTTGTTAACACACCCCGACCCTTCAATCACTGGGAAGATTTTCGACTTAAAAACAAAAATACCGGCTCGACGGGTGTCAATTTCAAACCCTGTTACATTCGGACGGCTAGTTTGTTTTACTATTTGTAACAGACCGCATCTGCTGATTCTCATACCTTATCAGAAGAAAATCCGGTCATATCAACTCACGCATGTTCATCTGTTACCATTCAAATGCAATATTTTATCAAATACAATTCACAGTGAATATGAAGAAACTTCACGTCCTTTCAACCTTAAAAAATACACCATAGCATAGAAAATAAAGACAAACGTATAAGTGTGAATTGATAAATAAAATTAAGTAATTGCAGTCATACAGGAGGGCTTAAGGTCAAACCGTACGTTAAATATCACGAGACGAACGAATTCCACAGTACTTATTTCATTTCCTCAACTGAAAGCCTTGGGTTGAGGCGAGATTCGAACCCGTTGGCGGAGCAAATACGAAAATGATATGTTTGGATACATGAAAATTGCAATGCCCATGGTTTAGAAGATTTTGGTTTGCAAGAGGAAAGATGGTATCATCCATACAAGTGGTGAACAAAGGGTAGGAACATCTGCGTGTATACTGTGTAGAGGATGAGTCTTAAGGTACTTCCTTGGGGTACCCGTTACACACGTTCAAAATTAACAGTAATAGTTACAATAGAACCCAAATTAGCTTCAGAATGGCAAAGGCTTGCTTTTCGTCTAGGAATAGAGTGGAGCAGGTTGGTTGAGATGACAGGATGTTTATGAAGCATTTGCAAAAGTGGATTAATTTCTGGGAGGTTAAAATTGCCTGTACTGTGTATTGCACGCATAAGACTCTCTTCTTTGGGAGTATCTTGCATCTGTGCGATAACTGGCTGGTAGATATGACTAGAAATTGTCTGTCCATTAGGATTTTTGGATCAGATGAGAGTCAGTCGGGAGGACTCAAGCTTACAGAAGTTTGTTGCGCAGCTAAGAATACATGGGGTGGTTTGGAGGATTTATATTTAATGACTGGATAAGTTGAAGCGTTTTGTAGAAACAGTTTTTCAGTGTTATCAGATTTTTGAGTCATGCCTGGGTGACGTGCAAACTAGCCGAAAATGGCACATCCGTATTTGTCAGGGGTACTGATCGGCATCGTTAACAAATGTGTACACTGTAAACTAAATAAAGAATCAGACTAAGAATGTTGCCTTGCGGAACACTAGACTTGGTATTGCAAGCCCAGGCACTCAACCACCCCGCATTCATTACGCTCAAGAGAGAATATACCAGAGAGATATTGCCAGAACCAGAATCGATATAAAGAATATGTTTCAGTAATTTTTTCATGAGGAAAATCAAGGATTTTGCCAAATATTGGCACAAAACAGATGAAGTGATATGAAATAGGATAATGCTAACATTTTGGATATGTGTAATTTTAAGAAATCAATTTGTGATAAGGAATATAATTTTTCTTTAAAAGAAGATTTTTGTATTATAAGTTGATTGAAATTTGATCTCTGATGGAAGGTTCAGAACTGAATAAAAACATTCTTTTAGTATAACGGTTTCTTTGATGTAAAAACATGTTTGCACATGTTTTAAAGCATTGCCTGTTATAATTGTTCCAGGCCCTTGAACGAAAAGACCCTCACCTTCAAATACCAAGTTGACCTACCCTTTTCCAACTTGCCTTGGTCGAAAGGACTTAAATTGAGATGAACAAAGAAGACTCGCGAACAAATGATTGCTATTAGAAAAAAGCTTCTGACTTAAAAATGCCAATAGTAAATACAACTTTTGTTTAAAGTGTTCAATAATAAATTTATTATTGAGGGCCCATTTTATTGCAACAATTACAAGAAAGACAAAGAATACTTAAAACTAATAAAATATTGAAATATTAAACAATTAAGTAATACAAATAATAATATAGAGTAGATACCATCATTTGGGGGGGGGGGGTATTGTGGATTTGCGTATTAAGTAAAAATAATTAAAAATAAGATTAATTTTTTAATCGGAGTTCGCAGTCGAAGCTGCTGAGATCATATCAACACTCGAGGTGTCTGTTTATGAAAAAAAAAACCCATTTGTAAGTATTTCTTGTTCGAACCTGGCACCTTACGGTGATCAGAGATGTGCCAAAGCCTAGCAGAGCTAGCATATTCTAGAAATGGTCGGAGTATTGAAGTGTAAAAACATAATAAAAGCCTAAACCGTAGTGGACACTGACACCCCCCAATGCCAGATATTCTCGTTAATTGAGTTTTATTAATCACATATTGACAAGATTTTTAACTTTACGGCAATTATAGAGCATATGTTGAAAGATATGTTATTTTAATAGCACCATTTATATAAGCTATCTAGTGGACTCTGAAAAGTAAAACAATCTTCTATATTAGAGATTGAGAGAAATAATTTTAGATTGTCTGCAAAATAGTAATTATCTGACAGAATGAAGAGTGAAAGAAAGGTCATAGTTACGAGAAGAAACAGACCTGGACTCAAGCTTAATCCCTGAGGAACTAAGAATGAGTCTCAAAATTTGAGAAATAGATGGACTTCATTCGAACTCTTTGAAGAAGATTTGTTTTAGAAAGCTGAAGAAAGAAATTTACTTAATAATTATTTGAAGTTTGTGAGATGCGCTCCTGTGTGATGTATTGTAGGTTTTAGAAATACATTTTCTTAATCGTACCTCCGTTTCGATCTTGATTGAGATCATCTTCAGGGCATGGGGTTAACAATGTTTAAATTTAACAATTACATGTAGGATGTGGAAAAAAGTGAATTTATCCAATTCAAAATATACTTTTTACGTTCAATCAAAGTATTTCTTACCTGATAATAAAATACTGAGGTACTCTTCATAAATTTTGATTCATTAATTGATTAAAATCTCTGATTTATTTTATGTATCACACTACCGGCATAGATATAAAGCAAACTTTTATGCTTTCTGATTCACTGATTCAAAAAGGTGTACAGGACCGTGGTTATATTGAACAGGCCGGCATGTTTTCCAAATTCGAAAATTCCTATCCTCCTATGTGCACAACGTTTTATTTGTATTAACAATTCTTGAGATATTGCGTTTTTTCATTTAAAATTCAACGCTATCTTAATTGCACTGGCCATATACGGACTTTCAAAGTAATGCGGAAAATAGCATATAAATAATGCATGTGCGCCTGGCACATGGTAAAAGGGGGAAGCGCGGACTGCCGGACATAAGCAAATTAACTGCAATTTATAAAGAAAAAGATGAAAAGTACTTCGGGTTTTGTTTTTGCATTCTCTTACTATTTCGATATCGGAATTCTTCCAATATACAATACTTTATAATGACAATTTGCGTGGGTAAAGTAATGAGTCGATTGTTTATCAAGAACCGTTTTTCAAGTCCAGGCTGTTGAATAGTCTAAGTCGGATCAAGTAAAATTCTATGACCAAGTGAACAGGATATTTTTATTTTTCAGTTAGTACAAGCAAAGGAAGGTAATAAGCGCAAGATGTGAAACGAGTCCAAGGAATAAAGAATACCAGCATAAAACACGTCTACGCCCTTAGAAAAAAGAAAGAGTCGACAACGGGTTTAAAAACTAGCTCTTTCTTTGATTATAAATTGCCGCATTTACAGAGTGTCAATGTCGAAAGTTTCGTTCTATATTCTAGCACCAGGAACGAAGTTCCATTTATTGACTTATAAAGTTAGCAATGAAATGTCTCTGTATTTCCGAAAAATTTATATCGTTTACAAGTTTTACGTGTAAGGACTGAATTACAAGATTCCGTGTTTTCCTTTTCTCTTGTGATAGTCCAATGTCACGTTGTCCGAGCACGCTCTTGTTGAGAAAAAAAAGCTTAGACTTGACCGTTGTAACAGGTAAAAAATCCTATCAAAATTAAAATATAATTCAAGTATTCAATAACCTTGTCTAACGACCGGAGGCGATGCATCGATCAACGTTTTATGTCATTGAATCTTCCTATTAAAGAACAATCCGACTGAAGAAAAGTAGTCGACACTTTTTCCCTTCTCGGGACGGCATTGATCGATGATTGAGAAGTTGTCCTGGTTTTCTAACCAATAAAAATACAATAAGCTATAAACATAAATGGAAAACAGATACTTATCAAAGAGTGCGATAAATTTAATCAGATGAAATTTATAGCCTATTGTATACTTCGCACAATTTCACTCTAACTTTTTAATTCTCAATACACGAATCTTCAAGAAAAATAAAAAAAAATGTCTGAATGATCGACCCTCGGCTGAGTGCAACCCATCAATGTACGAATATATTCGTAGTTTTTACGACCTAGATTCAGATGAAGCCGAGTTGCTGCTTCCAACTATCTTACCTGCTTATAAATAGAACTGCCTGATTATTATTCCACCGTCAGCCCTTTAGACTTTGAGAATACAGGTGCTCGATGGAGAATCTTTTAGAATAGAAAAGAAAAACACGTCTGGAGTGAAAGAACTTCAAAACTGAACAAACGCTTCGTTTATGTTTTAACGATGACTTTTCCTGAACGACTGTTGACCGCCTAACCTCGGTGTTCCAGCGGCCAGAGGTGCGTCGGATTGTGTTTTAATTTTATTGTTACTAATTATTCAATAAAACAAATTCCCTTAATTTCGTATAATTAGAGGTTAAGGTTTTCAAGAAAAAACCCGTTAAAATCCAAGACTCGTTTAATAGTGCGTAGTAATACAGGCCTCAGTTAAGGTTATCGTTTCCTTTAACCGTCAATGAAGTTAAAAGAGAAACGTATTTCTTGTTGAGATGCAAGCACGAAGGACGATGTAGAGGAAAGATAAAGCCCTAACAATTTATCACTTTACGACGCTCTAAAAAGCAAACAAATTTCACAATGAGATCCCTTTGTATAAGTCTCACTTCCTTGTCTTCTGACAAGATCACTTAGTTGATATTAAAACGTAATAAACATGTGTTTACCTTCAAGGTGAAACGATACTTGTGAAGGAAAAAAAGAAGGAATTTGTTTTGAAAAAAAATTAAACTAATCAAAATGTCTTATCTAACCGATCGAATAATAATCATCTAAATGTTGCGTTGATGATTGGCTACAGTTAACTCCGTTCTTGTACTGCTGTCAATTATTCTGTCTATTTGAAATACATTTTTAAGGTTAGACAAGTATCAACATGCATCATTACAACTATCGAGATTAATAAAAAATAAAACATTAATTGAAATTTAAACTGGCTTATTCGGAAATCCTGACATGCTGTCTTGTGTGATGAGGTATCAGACAAAACATTTTCTCCATCGTGCCAATGTTTCGATATTTAATGAGATCATCTTCAGAGCATTGGGATTTATTATTATTTATTATTATAATAAATATATTTATTATTATATTATTTATTATTATTTACATCCATCGTCAATACATTGTATAAATTTAACAAATACATGTAGGATCTGAAAAAATGTGAATTTATACAATGAAAAAATACTTTGATTGAAGATAAAAACAATATTTTTTGTTACATTTAAACAATGTAAGTCTCAGGCTCTGAAGATGATCCCAATAAAGATCGAAACGTTGGCATTATAAAAAAAGTTTTTCTGAAACCTACGTCACACCAGACTGCATCTTACGATCTCCAAATAATTATTAAGAAAATTTCTTTCTTCAGTTTTCTAAAAACAAATCGTCTTCAAAAAGTGAGAATGAAGTCTATCTATTTCTCAGAATTTGAAGCTTATTCTTATTTCCTCAGGGATCCAGCTTGAGTCCAGTTCTGTTTCTTCTTATAATTATTTCTTTCCCTTTCTTTCTTTCCCTTATAATTTCTTCCCCTCTTCATTCTGTCAGATAATTACTATTTTGCAGACAATCTAAAATTATTTCTCTCCATCTATGATATAGAAGATTGTTTTACTCTTCAGAGCTCACTAGACAACATATATAAATGGTGCTATTAAAATAACATATCTTTCAACATATGCTCTATAATTGCCGTGAAGTTAAAAATCTTGTCAATATGTGATTAATAAAACTCAATTAACGAGAATATTCGGTATTCGGTGGCGGGGGGGAGGTTGCCGCAATGGTTTAGGCGTCGACACAACGTTCATCACTGTAAGGTAAAGGTCCCTAATTCGAATCCACGACTGGGAATCCTTTATAGACGCTCGATCTCCGAACAATCATTGACTAACGGTCACTAAAAGCCGCACAATGCACAATGTCGAAACTTTTGAACAAAATTTTACAAATGTATCTGAGTCCAAGATGATAAAATCAGACATACGAAGGCGTCATAATACAGGAAAGCTCCTTACCGTATAGAAGTTAAGGAGATGCGTAGGCGATAAAGCAACTTGAGACAAAACGAGACAAAGGAAAGATTCCATATTGTTGAACAAGAGTGAAAAGCCGAGGAAACTCATTTTCGTCATAGTAAATAGTGTATTTTACATAGAAGTGGAAGACATTTGTACCGTTATATTAATCGAAGTACTGACCCGGTATTATGTCGTACAATGTCCACTCAAAAATAATTGATCTCCCTTCTTTCATGCGGACCAGTTTTCTCTGTTTATATATCAGACCTAGCATACCTCACATTCATGCAGAAACACTGAATAATTCATTCCTCTTTCCCGTTAATGTATTAATATCAATATTTCATATTACGAAATATTTTTTTTGCTTATATACATATCTATTTTTACCTACCCAAACTATAGACGATATTGTTTATATTCAGCCTGTTTGATGGCAGGAGTATGGACTTGGC
Source organism: Cimex hemipterus (assembly GCA_039619505.1). NCBI lineage: Eukaryota > Metazoa > Arthropoda > Insecta > Hemiptera > Cimicidae > Cimex > Cimex hemipterus. The sequence continues at coordinate 163,315 of CM077112.1, read as the reverse complement.
CTCATAAATGAATACAAGGCTTTTATTTTGTTTGTTTTTTTAAAGTTTTTGGAGAATTAGAATAAATTCCTAGAAAAAATGTTCATCAAAGAACATTTTCCTTAACCAGGATAAACTTAATTAAAAAAAACGATAAAACTAAATTTTATTACATCTTCAAAGACTATTCTGCTTGTGACACGGTCATTAAACGATAAATAATAAACTCGAGTCTAAAGTTTGAAATTTTGGATTCTCGATGAGACCTTCTGGGTCACCGGTGACCAAAACCGGTGATTACTTCCAATTTAACCTAAAAGAACTTTATATACTTCCAAATCTTACTACCTGCACAATACTTATGGTAGTTTAGAGCTTGATAGGGTTCCTTTACATTAAGTTTTTTTAGGCAAAATTTAATTATTTTCTCTTAAGTTCGTTTTGGCTGACTGTTTTGAAGCCTTCTCGTTAATTTCTATGCACTTTAGGATGTTACTTGTGATGACTAACTCGTATTTGTTTTTTTATTTTATTAATTTCTTTAATTTATATTGTCACTTTCTGTTCTAATGTTTGCAACCATAGAAATGCTCCATAAGGTCTAAACCCCGTGTTTCACAATAAAATATTATGCCAAGACTAGTGCACCTTGCTTTTTTTTTATTGTTTTGTCTATGTGTCTTCCAGATAAAATATTGATCTAGTGTTCCTAGTTTATTCCTAGTATTCCGAGAGAAAATTATATTTCTATTTTCTCAATTTTTTCTGGGCGACAACCACTTAATTTAGGAAACTTTGCATTTAAGATGGGCAAGTTTCATTGCCTTTTAACCTATATCTTAACAAATGGAATTTTCATCCACGCTATATGTTCTGTAGTGGGTACCTTTCTCTTGCTACAAGCAAAAAAAGAACACGATTTAAAAAATAACGCACAGACCAATCACTGAAATGTGACTAAAACTCAATGGAAAATAGGCAGACCATAATGATCAGAAACAACATAGCTGACGTATGATCATTAAATCAAAGTAATTTAGAATTCACTATTTTTCGTGGTCCGCTTGACCAATTAATATTTTTCAATTAATTAAGGCTTTTAATTTTGATAAAAAAGTCAGTGTGCTGAGCGGGATTCGAACCCACGACTTTCGGTAAGATACACGGTTGCTCTACGACTTGACCTAACGTGATCACGATGCACTCGGACACTACTTCCCACCTCAACCCTACCCATTTGTCGCCCAGAATCAAATGGATTGCACGACATTTGAAAAATGGCAAACAAAGAGGGAAAATGCAAAAGGTATGGTTCAGATGGGAGGTGTCCGACTAACTAAAAACCTTAATTAATCGAAAGTAATTTAGAATTTCAATTGTAAATTGATTATTGTGTTGCTTATTATTTATTAAGGTCAGTAATAAATGGATTTAAAGTAAATCAACGTATGTTTGTTGAACTTGTTTATGTAAACTTTGTTCCTACTCGGAAAAAAATTACTTTTTACAAAACGATAACGATGTTCAAAAGAAATTGGCTCCCTCCTTTATACATAACGATCCCTGTGAAGAACCTTTTACTTGTTAAAGCCGTATCTGTTAAATTACCCAGTGAGTTATTGGGTCATGATGAATAGTGAGTTCAGGATCAGATAGTTCGACCGGTACCGTGTGCGTTAATTTGACTCAGAACGTCGAAATGTTAAGACCCTCGGCCGAGTAATTACACGCGTCCAGAGATAAATTACCAAAACATTTATCTAATTTATTGTAATTATGTTCCTAGTCAAGTCAGTGTTCTAACAAGCGACTCGACGCTGGAATTTTAAGGAAATTCTGTGTTAAAATAAGCCTAACTTTCTATGTAAGCCTCGACAATACATGTAGTACTTATGATCCAAGAATACAAATTATTCGAATTGACTCATTGCAACATTTTCAAGACTTGTACGATCCCGCAACCAAAGTGCTTTTCAATTCGTAAATATGTTTAATGCTAGGTTAGCATTTGGCACAAAGCCACTTTGATGTCTCATCACCAGAAGAATGTCGTTTAAGCAAACAATTAATACTTTGAATTTATCAAGTACGCGAGATGTAACACGTCATCGGCTTAAACCGGCCATGCTTATGAACAGTTTCAAAATAAATTCACCCTCTCGAACTTCCTTTTTATATTTAAAAAAACACATCAGATATGAAGTCCTCGTTTTGGATTATGATAAATTCAAACCCACCGACTTCGCCTCAACACATCATTATTTACAAGTACTCTTAAATGTATAAATGATCGAACCGGAAACGTGTATTTGAATACCTGTCTTGGACCTGGGCCCAAATTCCGGCGCCCCCTCGCCGCCGCAATGTGCTTCTTCCGCTACGTCCGCCCCAGACACATCCACTTAAAAGAGATGCTTTCAAAAACAAATAGAAAAGTTATAAAATACATATCATCTATTTTTATACTTAGGACTTGAAAGGTGTATTTTCCAGACTGAGTGCCGATAAAATCGGACAGTCAAAATCGGAGAAGATTTCGCTGCAGAACTTTGAGGTGGACATTGATTTAAACTAAATTGTGGTTTATTTAATCCAATTCCAAAATAACTCATTATTATTTCAATTTTTTATACAATGATGCCTTTTGAAAATTTCTGAAATGTTGAATAGGTCAATGAAATTTTAAAAATCATGTACCACGTATATTTCAATTTTCTTACATTATAGGAAGTGTAATACCGAAATTTGTTGGAGTTCGACTTAAACTGAATTCTGGCTAAATCAGATTCTATAAGAACTGTGGATTTTTTCTTGTTTTACGAAGGTTCCTAACAGCAGAGGATGCTGATGTTTGGGGGGAGATTGAATGTTGGGTTCAAATGCGAGGCCGATGAGTCCGATAGATTCGAACCCGGGGGCTTTACCTTACAGAGATGTGCGCCGTCTCAATGCCTAACCGATACGGCCACCGACGCCCCCACACGACAACTCTGTATTATTGTCATAAAATTCAGATGTTTTTTAAAATTTTTTAAGCTAATAAATAATAATTTCCTTTAGAACTTTTTCATTAAGACCGACTTCAACCTCAAGAAGCGTGATGCCGAATTTTGAAGTTGGACTTCAATTAATTATGGCTGCATCATCATCATGATTCAAATTAAATCATTTCCTTAACGGAATAGATTGAATTTGGCAAATTCAAAAGGTGAGGTTGAGATTGGAAGGTAGCGTCCGAGTGGATCGAGAAGGCGATAGCTCAAGTGGTAGAGCAGCGGCGTATCTAGCCGAAGATGGTGAGTTCGAATCCCGCTCGTGACACTGACTTTTTTATCGCAACTAAAAGCGTTAATTAATGGAAGGATTGATGTTTACATTGAATTGAACTTATATTTTGGTTAAATCAGGTTCTATTTAAAATTTTCTGTACTAATGAACAATGATATCTTTTGAAACTGGCCCAACTTTTAGAAACTTAATAAGTGTGTAGAAATTAGTGACCGTTAATCGATAATTATTCAGATTATTGAGATCATCATCAGTGCTCAAAGTGTTTGTTTTCTGTGTACTTGGGCCATTCTGGCGTGTCGTGTAGAGAGTGTCGGTGAGATATTGGCACTCTTAAGACGACACACAAGAATGGCACAACTACACAGAAGACAAACATTTTGAGCCCTGAAGATGATCTCAATAAAGTTCCAAACGTTGGCACGATAAAGAAAATATTTTTCTGAACCCTACATCACACCTGACCGCATCTCATGATATCTGAATAAACTTAATAAGGGAAGACACCAGACCAATTAAATTTTTAAAATCATTTTCAATTTTTTACACTAAAGAATACTAAAGGATCACCATACTGATAGTCGTTCTTTCATTTGGAAAATTTAATATTTAATTATCTCAAGGCATACATCTAATACATCTCTCACTACAGTGTACAAACGCTTCTCTTGAAAAGTTTATTTTCGGCTGTTTATTTTTTCGTTATTGGTTCTCCGATTTCAACATCGGTTTAATAAACATTCTATGAAATGTTTACCAATAAGAACCTTCATAAACTAAAGCAGAAATCCCAATAACCTTCAATAAGCCCGATAACAAATCGGGAATATCGTAACGGCATAACGTCCAAAAAAAGTTTTGCTTAGAATAATTATGTCCCTTTTAATTTGGTCGTTAGAAACCTACCTTGTCTGTCTATCCACTGGCCTAACAGTATGTTAAAAACGAAGATCCATCAAACAATGAACCGCTATTTTGTCCGTTTTTTAAAGGACCAACACAGAAACAATAAGTAGACCGGATGGTCAGTAACGACCAAATTTTAGGAGGAGGCGGTAGCCAAGTTGTTAGCCTGTTTGAGCAAAGGTTCGCAGACCCCCTAGGCCTTGGGTCCGATTCTGATCTCATTGAAATTTAATCTACGTTTTTTCATACTCAAAAAGTATAATTCAATAAGCATTGCATTCTCTAGTTAATATTAAAAAAAGAGGCCATAATCATACGGACACGCATACACACAAAACGACCAAATTGAAGGTGGTGAACCCGCAGACTACAGAGTAACTTCTTGGTATGTTCCTTACTGCCTTAAGTACTGCCGGAATAAAGCAAAAGAAGGTGCGTAAAGGTCTGAATCTTTCCATACTCTCACAAAACGGTTAAATGGTATTAAGGGCAAATCACGGACGACGATTGCTTCGGAAAGAAAGAAAATAAAAGTATCGCCATTTATAAAGAAAAATTGAGCACGATAGATAAAACGATAGAGCAAATTAACTGTTTTCTTGTCCTCATAGCATCTGCAGCTCGATTAATCTTGAGTCTACTTGGTGACGTTCCGCCAGTCTAAACAGCACATTTTTCAGAAAGGTCGCAAATTATGTGTCGAGAACAATAAGCAAAAGGGATCGTGAACTCGCGAAACCAGACGCACCCCGTTAACCCCGAGACACTGGATTATAACAATACCCTTGTAAATTACTGTAACAAACTCTCGACCGAAGAAGTCTAACTGTAAATTAATTATGACCATACAAAGGCGTGCTTCCGCTTCTTAAATGAAGTTTTGGCAGGTGAACTGAAAGGACTTTCGGTTCAGCTGGTTAACACGTTTACCAAAACAAATAAATCTAACACTAATTGAACCTGACAAATATTATTGATGAGGTGACAATTACACGCCACAATCGTTCGACGGTTCAAACTGTAAACTTCCTTCTAGATTCAACGACCGTTATTCCAAATGTCCTCTCATTATCATGAGTATAGGACTCTAGTCCATTGATCTTTTATTATCTTTAACATGTTCCCATGGATGGAATCGCACTATTCCGAGTCTGAAATACTACAGATAAATTAAGCGAACTTGTAATTGATAAAACTGCCATCCTGCGTTGCACAATGCAATAAACCGTCAAAATTACTACATAGTTTAAAACAATTAGCTGTATACAAAAACTATAGCATATTTCTGTGCTACATATTGCAGAGGGATTAATGTGTTTACATGAGCGAAAGGAAAAATGACACGTCAAACGTGTAATTTCCGGGAAAAATTCGTCAGCCGTGGAGCTATAACATAAGTTAGACTATCACGCACGAAAATGTTGATATTTGCTGGACGAATGCTGATATTAAATCCAAACGGCAAGCAAACGATGAGAAATGGGATGACATTATTGAAAATTCAGGATGTAATCCTAATAAAACTATTTGTCCTGAAAGAAGCTTTGACGTTTAAAAGTTCTCATTGATTTTGGTTACTAATATTTTAATAATTTACCACACATAGTTATACGTATTACAAATGTATTCGTATTTCAATTAATTAAGGTATTTAGTTGAGATAAAAAGTAATTCTCACGAGCGTGATTCGAACCCACGTTATTCGTCTAGATACGCCGCTACTCTACCACTTGAGTTTCGTGACTTCGATCCACTCGGACACTAAATTCCCATCTCAACCCCTCCTTTTGAATTTTCTCTCCTTTCTGCCATTTTTTATTTTTATCTGAATTAAAAACCATAATTAATTGAAAGATATTAATTGGTCAAGCGGACCAGGAAATTAGTGTATTGAAAACACCTTAAACTTATCAAATTCAAAAAAAAAAAAAAAAAAATAGAGACAAATTAAACCAGGACAAATTCATACATTGTCCTCCACCGTACACCAATAATCAAGTTAGGCAATTAAAATCAAAACCAGATACCCAATCATAGTTGAAAACCATACAGGATAGCTTCCTATAACCTATACAAAATAATAATCTCGACGTACCCACAGTCATTATCTTATGCACATCCGAAAAAAAAACTACGCTTATTCCGTATCCCAGTATGAATAAATCTTATGCTTAAGCTCGAACGATACAAATCGAAAGGTACGGAAAAGTAGCAACATTAACTTCAGTATCTTCGTAAATAAAATTATAAAACACACGGACGTAATCACTAATGATCACGGCATCGGAATATGTTCAAACAAAAGAAACTTACAGACCTTCACACTATTGCCCATGGTGATGCGGAGTATTCCCCAAGCACTTCGAACTTATGGTTTGTAGTACATTTCCTAGTTCCTTAGTTCAGTTCAATTAACTCGATGCTTCCTTTAAAATAACAATTGAAATCTTTGTTTCAATTCTTTTTCCGAGCCTTCTCAGTATCCTAAGCTATGTTTCAATTGAGCTGTTACTTCGCATTTAGATAATATGAGCAGCATTTTATCTTATATGCATAAGCTAAAAATTGGGGCCATAAATGTATTCGTCTTTCAGTGACCAGTTTAACAGTAGCAATGAGTTTTTACTCTTTAGGTGAGGGATCTTCACACTCGGCAGTGCTTTGAAAGCGCTACGTACTATTTGACAGTGACAGACATAAATGACAGAACTGTTACATAATATATATTTTACATTTTATGTATATAGAACACCTCTGCGTGTTCTCCTTGATACCTTGACCTTAAGTTGGATAAAAGTAATTCGTCCGAATTGTCTCCCATCTTGAATTTAATTTCAACATTCAAAACACATTTTAATTAATTAAGGTTTTTAGTTAAGATAAAAAAATTAGTGTCACGAGCGGGATTCGAACCTACGCTAGAACACTACCTTCAATCTCAACCCCACCTTTTTGAATTTTCCCTCCTTTTTGCCGTTTTCAAATGTCGTGTAATCAATCTATTTGATTCTCGACGCTCTGGCTTTGTTTAAACATTTATGGAAGAACCTTAAAGCCTCACATTAACCCTTTAAGTGTAGGAAACTAGGGATAAGACAGCTGCTTTTTAAGGTCAATAACTTGATTTTTTTAAGGACTTAATGCTGGTTGGTTAATTCAGAAAAGGTGCGAAAGAGGCGTACAGAATTTTTTGTCTATAGAGTCGATTTGTTTTTCACCCATTTGAATGAAAGACGTGTGAACTTAAAAATAGGCCCTCTGTTGAAGGAGGCATTTTACACAATTGTCATAGACCGTTGGGGACGGGCTAAACTCATGAAACTCATCATTAGTTATCATACGCATAACGTATTCATCAGATGCCTCGACGCCGTTTGTATTTCTCGAAGCACCAAGTCGTTAAATTTACTGTTTTTGTCTACTTTGAGACGCAAAGACTGACGCGGTTGTAAAACCCGTGAGTCGTGGTATATCGATTGAGAAAGTCCCGTTTAGAGACGGACATAAATATGCATAGCAATCTTTGAAAAGAGCAATAGAATATTAAGCGTTTCGTTCAAAAGTGATGAGATGTTTTATTTTTTAAAATTGACGATACAAATGTAGATAAAGGTGTTGATACCTTTAAAAATCTCAACAATCGCTATATCGGCAAATCGAGCGTTCCTCAAATTGCATTTTATTGACAGTTACGTGTCCTTGCAATATGATACTCCACGTCCCAATTTGGGGTTTGAAGAAATAATTACATGAATTATCGTTTTTTCTTGAAAACTAGGAAAAACACGAAGCTTTAACCAAAGACACACATTTGATTTCAAATAGTATCACGAATTATCTCTTTGTGGCAAAAACTCCGTGCACGAAGCACGATTAAGAATAAAGAGAAAAGAAATATTTCTATTTCCTGTAACTTAAAGGGAAAAAAGTAAGAGAACGTTCCTGTGCCTTGAAAGCAGCTGCTGGAATAACTGAGCCACATAAATGACCCAGAAAAACAGAAAAAATAAAAAATGTCTCGAGTCTATCGTTTAGGCAAAATAAAATGGCAAGTGAATGTTTTCATGTATTCCCAGGAGGTCTTCAAGACAGCCAGAGGACGCGACTGTCAACGGCGAAAAACATTCACAGTGAAATATTCGATCGAATCTCAATTTCACACCACCCCCACCCCGGAAACATAGATCACGATTGCAAAATAACTTGCGTAAAAACAAACATACCTAGTGGATAATTTAGAAGATAAACATTTTCTGATGAATTACCGTAAATTGTATAAAATAAGTCAATCGTAAAGTATGAGTGAAACTTGGTTGCATAAGTGTGCACACACATGCAAATACATGTAAGGCGTAAATTTCAACCATCTCTGAGAAATAATGGTTGGTAAACTATGTTATAACCAATGTCTTTAAATGGCATCGTGTGGATTAAAAAAAGTGAGACGATCTAATTATCTTGAGGTGAAAAATTGTTGTAACGGAGTTGGCCTTGTTCGAATATAAACATAAGGTTAAAATGGATTATGCGGTTGGAAAAATAAAAGCATGGACTGTTTTCTAGGTTTTTGGTGAGCCTGGAATGTTTGGTGATTTCGTCCAGTTAAAGTTTATAAATGGATCAGTATGGCATTCGGTCTTTTATTTGTCATCTTATTTTTATATCGTTTATCAAGACTTGCGGATTGCATCATAAAGTGGTTCGCTATACAGTCCACGATATCTGAAATTTTAGGTGATTTTGAGTTTTACAAAAAGCCGCAGTGATAGTAGAAGTAAAAGCAGTTTTGATGCCAGATAGGCCAATCCTCGTTGATTTTTTCTGTCGGACATATCACGGAATTTGTTGGCGAGATGCGAACGACAGATGAAATAGTGAGGATTAGCAGACTAACATGCTAGGAAGTGCCCTAACAGTTTTAGCAGAATCATGCTAAATTATAATGGTACTGCTTACATACTCCTATCTTTATTGATGGACCACAGACCAACCCGGTGCGGATAGACAGACCAAAATTACAGGAAAGGATAAAACTACATCACCCTATATACCCTAGGAGTTAATGACACAATACTGTTAGAGGATGTAAACTCTGAAGGGCGAGTACCTTATAATTCTGGAAACGTCCATTGTTGAAACATCTTATAAAGTTTGAACATAAAATCCTATAACGTTTTAAATGACTACAAGAGAAAAGATCTGACACATTAATATACAGCTCAAAAACGAATACAGAAAGAGTTATACTCCCTTCAAATCCGAAACATGACCAATCCAACTCATTAAAGTACATGTTGTCTTTCCAGCTGAAGTAAAAGCTAACATTACGGTTAAAAATCAGAAAAAAACAGGTTACACTGACAAAAAATCCTATTAGACAGACACCCAGCCCTAACAGTATTATAATGTAAGGTTATTTCCAAAATGCATTAAACTGAATGCAGTAAAAAATTCAACAATCCCCGAAAACACCCTCAACCTGACAATACCTTGGGTGCCATGATACAAAGGAGTTGTGGGAGAACAGACAAACTTACCAAAGGATAATCCGCAAGAACATATAATATAGGCCGAGAAATAATACTTGAGGTAACAATATCAAACAAAGACGACTTTTCAGAATGGGTCCACACAAAAAACAAAAGAACAAGTAGTTTAATAATTGTTTAATAATCAAACAGGTACGTACTCCAGAGGTGCCAGAGACAGTAAAATACAACCCGGACTAAAACTCAGGGTTAGAGCAACATACTGGTCATTAGCATCTAGGAAAACATCAAAACATCTACGTTGAAGACCCATTTTAGGAAAGAGACAATCTAATCAATTAAATTAAGTATATCACTAAAGTTCTTCGTGGTCGTTTGATTTGTCGCCGAGGATCAAATAGATTACACGACATTTGAAAAATGGCAAAAAGGAGGGAAAATTCAAAAGATGGGGTTGAGATTGGAAATATCCGAGTGGATCGATATCACAATATCTCAATTGGTAGACCAGGGGCGTATCTAGCCGAAGATCGTGTGTTCAAATCTCTCTCGTGACCCTGACTTTTTTTTATCTCAACTAAAAACCTTAATTGGTCAAGGGTACCACGAAAACTTAGAATAAGTTCGAATATCAGTTAGAAATTTTTGACCAAATCTTTGTCAAAGCTCCTTAATACATCACTATCCATAACGACCTCAGCAATTCTTTTGACAACGAATTGATTAAATCCTGATTCCATTATCTTCATTTTTCCATCCTGAGAGTCCGTCTTGTGGCGTACCTTAACGAGTTTAAACACCTTATGCTATTTGATCACAATGTTTAATTTCGCTATACTTGAGGTCATAGGCTTGTTAAACTTTTAAATCATTGAATTACATTTCAAAGACCCAACTTTATCCATCCTTTTATCTCATTTCCATTCAAGGGATCGAGTATTTTATTTATTTTTCTTGGTTCGAAACAACAACCGCGGTTCAGCTACGAGTATCTGATGATAACAATCGCCCAATCTGTATAAATTTATCAACGAGATAATAAAACAATTTGAAATGCCATATTCAATTTACACTTGGCCGCTAAAAGGTGCTAATGCACCGTATCGTCTTTGAAAGAACGGACTATGATCCTGAAGCAGAAGATTGTTTTACAACTGCTGACGCACTAACCCATCAAATAGTTTTGCCAAATTTTGTAGACACTACAGGGATTCTTTCTTTAATTTGAAAAATTAAGATCCTTATAATATACATTTCACACAGAAAAAATAATTATTTGTTAAGTTCTTTAACTTTATTTGAAAACAGGTATTTAAATTATTTAAACAAACTTCACTATGCATTAAAGGTGTTAGGATTTACATATACGAAAATGATTCTTATATTAAAAATATAGAAAATTAAGAATAACAAGTTTTATGTTTCAAAAGATAGAAGAATGGTTTCAAGACTTCCAGAAGAAGAAATAATCATTCTGTTTCCTGTCGATTTATTAATTTTTTCATCTGTCAGTTAAACATATAAAGATCAAAAGTCGTCTTCTTTAACACAATGCATCGGATAGTTTCCCGCAGCAAACGTCAAGATGCGTCTAAAAGGGGGGGGATAGATTCCCTCTCGTCATAGCTCAGGAACTGACGGCAGGTCAGTGATCCAGTCTAGCATTTTCCTAGAACCAGGCAATAGAGTGGCCTTGCTGACTGCTATGTCATCACAAAGGAACCACGTGGTACCGTCGCCTCGTCCTTGCTCCATCAACATATGATATACCGTTAAAGACGAGACTGCAAGGAGGATAAGGATAAAACTTCTTTCCCGTACCTGGCCGACCCACCAAAAATAAATTACTAGAATCACACACGTTCTACAAATAAAAGTAAAATACGTTTTTCATTATATTGTCAACGATGTACCACTGGATGTGGTATTTAAAATTTGCATAAAATTATGTAAGCAACTCACATAACACAAATAACGACATCAATGACAGCAACAATTGGTGTCAGAATCAACATCAACTATGGCCTTTAAAACAAAACAGGCTTACGTCAATTTAATTCTTTATATACAAATATAATTATACACAAATCCACCAAACTTCCATCTAAAGGGCTGAAATTGAGACAGTATTTTTATAACGGCATGGGTGGTAAGCTAAGATAAAATATTTTGAAATTCCATCCCTATCTTTTATACAGGGTGTATCAACTTCTATAATCCACCCATTTAATTCGGAAACGATTAACGTTAGCAAAAAATTGTCTTACAAAACCCATGGATTTTAAATCTAAAACGGTGAGGCCCTCTGGTTATAAAACGCACACCACCTCAGGCTTCTTCCGTCTGGCGTAACACAGAAATGGTCGATCATATCAAAATTTTCTATTCGGTAAAACTGGCATGAAACAAGGCCTAGAATCGAATGATACAAAAAAAAAAAAAAAAAAATGAGAAAGTTATATTAAATCTGTTACCACCACGCGATTCCTAGCCAAAATTACCTTGCGGTTTGTTTGAGACCATTTTTTGCTAAAGGTAATTGTTTTTTAATTAAATGGTGGACGGCAGAAGTTGATAAACTCTATATATAAATTTTCAGATAATTAAGGGTTTTAGTTGAGAAAAAAGTCAGTGTCACGAGCGAGATTCGAACCCAAGACCTTCGACTCCAACCTTGCATACCAGTCAGTAGCACAGAAGAAGCTGATGAGTGGTTGGTGAGAGAATGGCAGCAACGGTGGGACTGCTCAACAAAGGGTCGTCACATGTATCTTCTGTTCCCGAATATTAAAAACTGACTAAAAATGAAGCACTTCCAAATAGATCATTACATGTCTCAGTTACTAACAGGACACAGAGACTTTGCAGCGAAGCTCTATTCCTTTAGAATCAAACCTACTCCGGCGTGCGAATGTGGGGAAGAAGAAACGGTGGAACACGTCCTATTCAATTGCGAAAACCATCTCAGTCCCAGAATACGCTGGCTCATTCAAATAGACAAGCAGAGGGCAACAACCATGGACGCCCTAAGGTCAGCGATCGCCACTCAGGAGGGATTTACCGCCACATTAAAGATGTGGAAAAGCATAATGAGAAAGAAAGGATGGCCAATATAATTCAGAATTAGTTTTGAAAACCAACAAGCCTATTCTTCTTCCATCTGAAGATCCCGAGCGAGCTGCCTCCGCGAGGCCCTTCCCGGACGAAGTATAATTGACTGTGACAAAGAGCTCGCCAGATGGAGTCGAGATGCAATCGTCTAACAAGAAAGATCATAGCTTCCGTCTTTAATTCAAAAAGCTACATAGCAGAGAAAGCTAACATTCTGCAAAGTGCCAGCCATGGCTTAGGAGCGGAAAAACAAAAGGCACAGACGGTTCAAATAGATTTTGCTTCGTTCTTTAGGTCTCAAGGCAATATATTAAATTTTAGTACAATTTAAAAAAAAAACAGCTGATATAGTAGGAAAATAACCGTTGCGGACTTGATTGAATGTATTGGTGTTAAGATACTGAGTGTACAATCGGATCTAAAGACAAAGGACGTTGACTGTCATTATGAGAATGGTTATACATGCATATATATATTTAAAATTAGAATGATGTATATTGTGGTGAAAAAACAGGTACTGACCATTACTGATGGTATAATGGTGTTAACCATTTCCCGACCGTTCATAATAGAAGAATGTCTGAATGTGAGATGAGTGATGACTAAGTCCACAAAATAAATTCGTACTCGGAGAGCAATTCATAGGAAATGGTACTGTCAAATTGAGATTCCATATTAAGTCACAGTTATCACGGATCAGAAGGTTACGCAACTCGGAGTGGAGAAAATTACATGTCTGAAGCCCAGTTCACATACTTTCAGTCATATTTACGTCCCCGAACGGTACCATCGGGATTTAACGAGCGTTCAAAATTCTTTTCCAGATCTTTATCGAACCTCAGCCTCTTAAAGGGACGAAATCGGCATTCTGCTGTAATGTCATCGATTTTCCTTCTTTAAAATTCAAACAATCGCTGAAAATGCTTGTGCCAGTTGATGACAGCTAGGAATACGGGATTGTATATTTGTAAAAACAAAATACTTTCCCTAAATGGCATATTGGCTTATTATGCATTACTATTTTTATGCATGATCCAAAGGAATTTGAAAATAATTGTTCGGGCTTTAATGATATGTAGAACAATTTATTCATACAGACATTACGCCGCCAAGTTACATAATTAAGAATTGGTAGTGAAATTTGCGTCTGATACATAGTTGCTAAAAGTTCTACACTGTGCAGCAGCCCCTGTCCGGTAAATGGGACGAGTACGTCCTTATGAGGTTAACGTGCTCCTCCGAGATCATTGTGTGCAAATTTAGTTTTTTTTCTTCTACCTCGTATACTGCGCCAAACTGAACGAGGTAGTATCACGTGATTTAGCATTGCCGACGTTTCACTATTGATCACTATTGATTCACCGTTGATCATTAAAACTTCAAGAATCCTTTTGTTAAAGCCTCTGGACAAAGATCTATGCTTCCCGAAGTGCAATGTATTTTTAACGGGAGATGCCGCTGAATAGTAAACACACAGAGCCACGTGGTCTTTCTTGTGTGTTGTTCACGAAGTATTTATGTAGGCTGTATGTAAAGTTAACCGGCTACCAATGTAACACCGACATATTTTAGCCGTCGATTATCTTCCCGTTAACAAACAGGAACATCTGTTTTTAACATAGATTAGAAAGGTACTACCTTTAACAAGAAAAATCCCTGTAGTACTGGAACGGAAACTGAATTTAGAATTAACTTTAATTAAGATAATATAACATAATAATATAATAATATAAAAGATTATTATTATAAGAGATAAATTATTATAAATATAATTTAAAAAATAGACTATACATTGTTACAAATAATTGATGAAATATTGAATGTATTGGGTTTATATCCGCTCTCCAAACAATTATGAATTAATTGAATCAATTAATTCAGTAATTTCAATCGCTAGTGACACTCGACTCAATTAGGATGTATTATTTATAAACAAAACGTCCACGGGTTAATTGCAATTTTTATCACTTTGCGATTCATTTTATCGTAAATCCTAGCCCAGATACATATAATAAATACTCATATATTGCCGAAATTACAAAACTTCCTTGGCGGCCGAAACATATAACGGCAATAAGTGGCTAAGGACGATCAAGGACAACAACTCGAAGACCACCCACCATAACTTCAAAATGTAAATTGACAGTAAACTGGAACAATTCGATTTTCCAAACAACTCTGTAATGAGCAAATCTCCTTTAATAATAATAATAATAGTGAATGTTTGGAGTCAGAGTATTATAGCGCTCAGAAGAGATATAGCTAACCTAAAATAGAATGTTTGGATGTTAGGGCGTGAAATGACCTTAGCCGTTAAAACGCCCTTCAAAATTAATAATAATAATAATAATAATAAAGTCGTGGGTTCGAATCCCGCTCGTGAAACTAACTTTTTTATCTCAAGTAAAAACGTTAATTAAATTAAAACTAATAACTTCCGCTACCATAATTTATTCTATTTTTTCCACAAATTGTAATAATTTTGAAACGTCTTTATGAATCAACCTGAAACTTTACAAAGCTTTAAAAGTCTTGTCCCATTCGTAAAATTGATTAATACAGGAAAAATAAAATAAAACATTTGATAGGTTTTTGTTGATTTCACCCTTACTCTCCCATATAATTGCATAAAATCTAAACTCTGTTGACATAGGCTAAAAGAAGAGAATTGCTCATTATAAAGCCTGAAATAACATTACGTTTGGATGAAATTAAAAGGAGTTGTTAATTTTTAAGTGAAATACCATACATTGGCGATAAAAAAATATCCTTTAGAAAATTCAGCACAAAAATTATGTATATGAATAGAACTTGAGAGAGTTAGAAGGTTTTTGTACTTCTTAACTGGTAATTTTTTGGTTTTTGTAACTTTTTCTATATTTCATTGCATTTAATGAAATTATGGTTCTTAGGGACCATTCCATAATTTGTTAAAGACATGAGGAGCGGTCAAGAATGATGCGGTTTATAAAATGCCCTTTTAATTTTTTGCCAACGTTTCGATCTTTATTCGGGTCATCGTAAGGGCACAAAATGTGATGCTATTTTTGTGGTGTCATACTGCTTTTGTGTGAAAGTGTGAGTTTCTTAGCGACTTGTTGTTTCATAATTTGTTGAAGTCGTGAGGAGCGGGGTACTTAAGAAAAACACCTTTATCTTTTTTTGACGTCGTTTCGACCTTTATTCGGGTCATCTTCAGGGAATAAAAGAAGATCACACTTCAGCGATTCACACTTTCATTTTCACACAAAACCAATATGACAAAAGAAGGCAAAAAAATATGAAAAGGTATATCTCCAAAATAACACATTCTTGACCACTCCTTACGACTTCAACATTTTTTTAAAATTTATGCCCATAGCCTTCCTTGGAAGGGGAATTATACCAATCCTGCATAACCACATTCGACAAATATTTATTATAGTATAAATTTTGGATAAAATCCCAATTAGAAAACCTCGATTTTTCTCCCATTATAAAACTCATATTATTTAACAACGCATTATTATATTATATACGATATGACTTAATTAATTGAACTGTAGTAACTTGATCCTTGAATTTTAGAACACCTGACGGCGGATCTGATCGTCCCTGACTGCGGTAAAATTTATGTCTTATATTTTTTTTTATAAACCCACGTAAGAAATTAAACGTGTCAACCCTCACATATGAAAAAATATTTATAAAAAATAATTACTTTAAAGGCGTTTTAATTTGCATAGTGCAATTTGTCACGCCTACGGTTGCGGAACTGCAAAATCCTCCGACTGACTGGCAGATGAATCCAAGAGCTGGACTAATTTTTTATTTATTTATAGAAAGAGCAGCCGAGACATTCAAGTCATGTTTCTCGGCCACCTCTCACCTTGACTGTTAAGTCTACAGCCTTGACTTCTCCAGACAGCCGGGCTCCATTCACCTTCTTCCTGCTACGCGAAATCATAAAACGCATGCGACTTATTTTATATTTCAGCTTGCCGGATATTGAAAGAGGGGTTGTGCTTGATTTCAATGCTTCAGAAAACACTGAATTTTTCACTTCTAAAAAGAAAGACCGGTTCAGGTAATAGAAATTGACTTACCGTCTCTGAATATTTCGCATTTTAATTGTTTTAAATAATTTCGCTTTTTATTATTTTTCCGTTTCACCTTCAGAGATGTAAAGGAAACGTGTCTCTTTATAAAAATGCCACTTCTCGCTGGAATATTAAGAGGTGTGACCAACGGATTTCACATTAATGTTGTTCAATCTTGTAATAGCTAATTTTATTTATTTAACAGCTACACAACATTAATTTTTGTCCAAATAAAATTGTCTACAGAACTGCCGCTTACTCTGTTATTCAAGAGGATTGAATTTTAATTAATCAATTCTTACAACTATATTACATTTTCGCTTATTTGCAAATACAGAAACTGTAATTCCGTTGAAATCATCAGAAAAAAGTTATTGACTTCAAAAGCAAAAGTCAATAATGTCACTTTAAATGTTTTTTCTTAATTGATTAACTCCTATACTCACAAGATCACGCTTTTAAAAAGTCTACACATACAAACGGACAGTATGAACTCCGGTAAAAACGTGCAAATAAAATCTACATTCTCAACTAAATAATTTTTTAATTTGTAATCTTTTTAAAAATTTATTTATTTAATTTTTAGGGTTCGCAATTATCAACCCAGGGGGATTCGCCGCTGGGTTCGAAGCCGTATCAATGCGTAAACCGCTGCTGCCACCCACTCTCCGTCATTTTAATCTGATAAAGGTTCTTTCAGCTTCTGGACCTGTTCAGTGTTTTATCTGTGGCTTACCCAACTTAGTTCCCAGACACTAATATTTTCTAGTGCGGTAGATTACGACTATTTTAGTCTGTCGATTCTCGCCGGTCGGTGAACACGTTTCGCCATCACAGCTGGTTCAGAGATTTGTTTCACCCTACTTATTTCCCTGATAACTGAAAAATCTTGCCGGCTTATTTTGTTCATGTATGTTCACTGTTTTAGTCTGTTGTCATTTGCTTCATCCTACTTATTACCCTGACTATAATATTTCCTCACTTAATAATAAGGTAATAAAAATGTGTGTTGGTTAGTGACCGGTAGTCGATCATTATTTAGAAATCGTGAGATGCGGCCTGGTATGATGTAGGGTTCAGAAAAACCACATACTTTAACGTGCCAACGTTTCGATCTTTACTGAGATCATCTTCAGGGCTTAGAGTGTTTGTTTTCTGAGTAATTATGCCATTCTTGTCTGTCGTATTGAGAGTGACAGTGAGATATTGGTACTTTTAACAAACACTTTGAGCCCTGAAGAAGATCTTAATAAAGATTAAAACGTTGGCTCAAAGGTTTTTCTCAACCATACATCACACCAGACCGCATCTCACGATTTCAGAATAATCGTTGATGAAAATAATAAAAAAAAGTGGATTTCCGTTAATTTTGGTTTGCATAGTCAAAACAATCCTTGCTATTTTGACTGTTATATGCGTTTAACCATTTGCCATTTTCAGTACTGGCTCTGCTGCTTCTATGCTGACTGTCGCAGACCATTTTTCTTAAATTTGACTATTACGAGGACCCATCGACGAAGAGACCATGAATCGTTTTGCCATTTTCAGTAGTGGGTGTACAATGAATAATTAAAAAGGACAAGTCTAAAATAATTTGCACAGTGAAGGAGGAATGCAGGCAGATAACTGTGTGCGCAGGGGACAAATGGTATAACAGGTTCATCACCAGACCGCAGGAGGAAATCTTACTTTTTGAATTTGTTTCAGCTTAACAATCCGATCTGTTTATCGCAGAAGGAAGTAACAAAGAAAAAAGCCAAATATGAAAAAACTTTATCATTTTAAAATAAACTAGATAAATATTTGTTAATGGATCGACTCTTCTGACCTGCAGGCGAAAAAATTATCGCTTTCAGATACTCACATAGATTTCGTTTTTTAATTTTATTAAAATTAGAATTTAAAATGACCTGCTAATGTTCATTCATATGTAGCCGCGCCTTCTCATCAGCAAACGGAAGCTGGTGGGGAGAGCAATTGGCCGAATCTTAGTGTAAGAGGCTGATTCCAATTAAAAATGATTTCAAGACGCTCAGTTTAGGATAAACAACGCTTCAATAGGGCAACAGAGTTCAAGTTGGCCTCCATCTGCCGGATTTGTAGATTTGGACCGAGAGGTTCTGCCTATTCCTAAAACGGTTCAACTTGAATATTCCAAACTTTGTCATAGATCGTGAAACCATCTTTCGTATTTGTTACATGTATACTGCTCGCGATGTAAAGAAAGGTAAAAGTTATCGATGATAACCATGATAGATGAACTCTTTCCGATGATTCAAGAAGATTTTGCCAATTTTAAAAATAACGCTAAGGTCAGAAGCAGATTAATAAATTGTGCATACTTTGGGATCGATTAAAAGTAAATATCTGGGCTAAATAATTAACCGAACAAGATAAATCTAATAATAATTATTCATAAAGTAATCCCAAGACTACCTTGTCTGGGTTTGAACTGTTCATTGAGAAACTTTATTTCATTTTACGAACAAAAACCCTCAGTCGGTGTATTGACTAATATTAGGTATTGTTTCTAAAAATTTAAGTTTGCAATTTTCTAGCCGGGAGGATTCAGAACATTATCGTGTCTATCAGACGCATTTCAGTTTTCGGTGCTTCTTGCCATCTTCAGTGGTGGGTCAGTGTACATATTCATTGCCACGTTCATACGTCTGACAATCGAAACGGTTTGACAACAGCTATTAAGAATAAGATAATAAAGTACGGTAAAATGACCAACATAGCCATTTATTCAATTAATTAAGATAAAATGTCAGAGTCACGAGCGGGATTCGAACCCACGACCTTCGGCTTCCACTCGTACACTGACTTCCCATCTCAATCCCACCTTTTGAATTTTCCTACTACTGTCTAGGTGACTGGAGTGGATGTTGGTAGCTAGTATGTCCACTTTTTGCACCAGTCTTTGATAAACCAAAGGTATTCATGATGCTTGTAGTGATTTTATAGATGGGTAGAAGATAGATTGACGGTCTCATCAGCTGGTAACGATGATGATGATATATGCAAAAAACCGGTAATATAAATGGTTTACAAGTTGTGACTACGGAAAATATATAAATTTAACCACTTGATTTCAAGATGTTTAGTTTAGAATAAACAACGCTTCAATGAGGTATCGTGACTTCGATCCATTCGGACACCAAAGTCTAACGTCAACCCTACCTTTTGAATTTCCCCTCCTTGAAAAAAATGGCAAAAGAGAGGGAAAATTCAATAGGAGAGATTGAGATGGCGAGTTAGTGCCATTGTGGATCGAAGTCACAATAGTTCAAGTGATAGAGCAGCGGCGAATCTAGCCAAAGATCGTGGGTTCGAATCCCGCTCGTGACACTGACTTTTTAATCCCAACTAAAACCTGAATTAATTGAAAGATATTATTTAGTCAGGCGGGCCACAAAAACTAGATAACTCCTTTACAGTTATTATTAATTTATTTATTTTATGTACATATATTATATTTACACATTTGCAGATTAAATATATAAATTTTGAAACTTTAAGGCAAGGTGCAACAAGAACATCCAACCCATAAAGAAAGAACACAATACAAAAAGAGCAAAAAAAAAAGATAATGTAAAAAACCAGTAAAGCTTTCAGCGATATCCGACAAAACTGTTTAAATCCGCATTCACTTCTTATAAATAAACGGCCACTCTACTATCTCATTTACCGTCTCCGGATCAAAACGGTTACGCCTCCTAAAGCCAAGATCCGAGAGAAATAGGAGAAAAACACTCCGACTATTGTGTGAGAAAATAACTGGCTCTTACCCAAGGGTCATCGTGCCCTTGTCTGCCTACCACAAATCGTTTGTAATAAAATCCTTCGCCGGCCCCCTATATAGTCATAGGATTTAATAACAGTATTGTACATAATTGAACATTTACTCTACTTATGTATCCCTTTCGAGTTAATACGTACAAATGAAATATAAATGTATATGCTACATTACATCCCAGTATATTTTGAATACTTGGTAAAAATATAATTGGTGTATTATTGGACCTGATTTAAAGCCTTCAAATATTGGAAAGGCCGGCAGGAATGCCATTAAATTCATGTTAACCCTTTGTAGCTCAACGTTTCCTCGGGGCAAACCAAATTTTGAAAATTAGCTAAAGTATAGATAATCCCATAGGTTTACGGTGGTTGCAGACGTCCTTTATTGTTTTTCACTCCGTGTATAGTCAACATTGATTTTTTTGGCGCAAATCTAAATTCCAATTTAAGTTTAAGGTGGGCCCAGTGTTCCACCTGCTCTGTACCTCCTGTATATTGGCAACACTGCTTTCTATGGCGCCAAGCTAAATTACAATAATGAATCGGTGGAGGAATATCAAGAACTCCACCGACCAAACGGAATGAGTGTACTGTATGAATGTATTTAAGTGTATGAACGCATTTATTTGTATGAATGATGTGTTTGAACGAGTATAGAATATAGACTTAGGGTGGGGCTGAAATGACCAAGATGTCGGAAGCCCCAGCGATAAAACAAACAAACAAATAAATAAATACATTTAAAAAAATGGAATCTTATATTTCCAGCACGGCTCGTCACCCCACCATCTTGTTTAGATGGATATATTACTCAAACACAAATTTATTTCATATCTAGTTTACAATGCTCACATTTACTTCAAAGCAATGTCAAATTTAGCGATTTTGTGTAAGGTTAGGAAGAAATCCCGTGAGTTTAAGGAGAGTCGAGTGTTCCACTGCTTTATTTGGCGTCAATTTACTCTATCACTAAATTTACGGGATTTCCGACTAACCATTTAACCAAATTAGTCTAAGTTACATTGGACCCTAAACCATTTTTTCATATTTAACTGAAAGTGATCAAATTCTATATTTTTGAGCAAAACCATTTAAAAAAGCTCCGGTCATAGCCAGGATTAGGGGATGATGCTGAGATAGAATTTGGTATATTAAATCAAAATACCTGTGCATTACATAATTTGTGTAAAATATCGTTAATTAAAAAATCGGTAAGAGGTATTTAAAGGATAAATTTACTGTTCCACTGAGATCTTTGATAGAAATTGCTAATGAAATTTTATGGCACCTGCCATATTTTATCGTTTTTTTTTATTAATTCGTATGGATATGTGTCTAAGTAAAATTTAACAAAATCAACATTTAAAAATGTTAGATCGGATACCAATAACCTTGTCAATGGCTGCGCGAGTTGAAAAAAAAAACAGCGACCAATCTCGCTAAAATGGACTTAGGTGATGTCCAAATGACCTAGGCAGTTCTATTGGAATAATTAATGTTATTAAAGAATTATGTCGCCTTTCTAGTCAAAATTTAAACAATTCAGTTTTTATAAAATAACAGTTTAAAGAAAATGCTTAAACAAATTAGTTCTTATCTGTATGCTACCGTCACCGTCTTGGAAGCGTAAAAGCAGTGTCAGTGAAAAAAAATTCTCATGATCGAAAACTGTGCGAAGCCTCGATTTTTCTCCCATCGTTGTCCGTCGGAAACCGAGTTTTTCATTTATTCCGAAGCAGTTTCCTGAGGAAGTTGCAAGTATACATTACTGACTGGTAAAGTTCAATTCTAAGAAAGCTTGGCGCCAAGAGATAAAACATTCCCTTGTGAAATATAACTATGTAATATCCAGGAAGATTGATCAGCTTTTCTTTTCTACTCTAACCTCTTCTGAGAGCGTTGACATCAAGTCATCTTTTCTAAACGCGTTGTAAAATAGGCAAAACAATAACGAAATATATAATCTGTAAGCATGCTTTGGAAATTAACTGAGTTTAGAGTTTTGGTGATTCGGTTTGGCAAACGTCGTTTTCGAGTTCCCCCTCTTGTGACTTGTTCTTTTCATCAAGATGCGAAGTGAATAGTTTCCTTCCGCAATTCCAACAATTCAATTTGGCCTGACACATGATTTCCTGATGTGATACTCCCTGATCACACCTTCAAATTTGATATTCTCCTTTCATTCATTTTTTCCGCTCTTCCATTTTCACAGTATTTACTTGTCTGGTTGAAAAAAGATAATATAAAAAACGAGTGTCAGAGTTCTTCTCATAATTCCCAAGCTATATAGCTATAGCGTGTTTGGAAGCAACCCGATATGAAAATTTTACTTGAGCACAACCTCTTTTCCTATTTTTGGAGGAAATAGCCGTTTTATTGTGCATGTTGAATAGTGGAAAAGATAGGACCCTAGGATTTCAGGGCTATGTAGTGCGTAAAAAGCAGTATGTCCGTCAGCTTCCAGAATAAACAATGAAACCAGGATCAATCAAAAGTCTATTCCTCATCGAAAAAGTCCTGCAAGCAACGATTTTTCTTCTCAAGCGATGATACTATAGTTTACACTAAATATTTTCTGATCTCTACTGAACTAGGTTGGCAAGTACAAGGCGGTTGGGTATGTGCATGTTGCTCGATGTGTCTCACATTACAATTGTAGGGCTTCAAACAATTTTGATTCGGATCAGCATAGAAACTCGAACTATCAAAAGTTGGGATAGATGCCTCACAAGACTAGGATCGACTCCTAGACACATTTAGGTAAAAGCATGTATGATGGATCGGGCATATAAAGAAAAATATCTCGATGTGTCCCACAATCAGTAATCAATTACAGAAAAGGAGCCTACTGATCTCAATTACTTTGTAGAAAGGTTTCCCTTGGAGGATGTATATCGAAGAAGAGAGATCACACGCACAAGAATTGTAATCGGCCGAACGAGGTTTACACACAGACTTATATATAGGCCAAAGTGTATGATGTGTGCTCGAAGTATTGTGGGACACACGGTCTTTATGTACGGTTAGGGGCTGATATAGAATTATCACAATCCTTTCCTCCAGTGGGACTGAAATAGATCTATTATGGGACCCACCCCCCGTAAAATAGGTCATGTTGTTCGAAGTTTCTGACATAACCGAAAGTTGTTAATCCTTGACTTCATACGGATCGGGTGGGAATGCTATGTGATACGAGAATTGTGCTTGTATCTGTACAGAAACTGACTTTCAATAGGAACTTGGTGAATAGGTGCCCCTCAGAGTATCGTACTGATGAATTGGCCATGAGAGGTTGACATACATATTTGGGACAAAGCCCGCTTATGTGTCCGGCATAGAAAAAAAGGTTACTCGATGATACACTATTCCTTGGCTCTATATGTAATGCGAGTAGGAATGGTGTATATTAAACTCACATGGCAGCAACTATTCAATGTCCTACCTTGAAACTTTTTGAGCTCTATTGTACACAGTTTGCTTCTTTAGATTTAATACATTTTAGTAAACTTAGCATGTATACACAATATTTCCGGTTTAGGAAACCAAGTTCTAAAGAATCCATATGAGCCTAGTACCCTTATGGCCATTTTGGCCATTTTCAAGTTGGAAACGGTGTGTGGGGTTATTTCCATACAGTTATAAGCCATATAAAAAGTGGAAATGAAAATATCCGAAGTAGGCAGTACGAAAAACTTTTGGCTTGGTCTCTTCAACATTCTTAACAGAAAAAATAATTTCATGTGAATGTTCGCATCTTCTAGTTGATTGAATATCAAACATAGGAAAGAATATGTTTAAGAAAGAGTGCGAATTTGTCTAGGTTTTAAAATTATGCGTTTGGGCTTAAATGTGTGTCGATCTTGTGACTGAAGTCCTGAACTGTCAAAATCCCAAGGTAGTGCATAGTTCTGCAGAGTTGAGCTTATATAAATCAATTATCACTAATTACCACAACTAGAAGCGTGATCTTGTAGGTAAACAAAGCAATGTACTTGTAAAACTCAACGTATAAATTAATAAAAAGTAGATTTATTAATTATATTTTCCAAATCTAAGAGTAGTGATTTATACCAATAACATTCAGACGAAAGAAATGCTAGCAGGCTCAATTGACATATGATCAATTGTAAACAAACAGGGTAATAAAACTGCCTATTAAACGGGTATTTTTAAACCAATGAATTACCCATCTTGAGAAAATTCTTTATATTGCAATTTACAGACGGCAAAAAGTTAACGCCAGTTACGGTTAACACCCGACAATCACCCATAAACCTTGTTATTATCTAATTATTCTAGGGTTAAGTTGATATTTTATGTTAATTCAACCTTGACCGTTTGCTATAAGCACAGTTTACGATTGTTATAGACATGGAAGCCGAGAGAAAGCTATTGGAAACGGCAAGTTCCGGAGAAGGTCAAACCAACAGGATGTGACTGAAACCGATAATTGGGAAAAAATATAATTGGTTAACGCGGAGTACATAAAAAATAATAACAAAAGGC
This sequence comes from Cimex hemipterus, assembly GCA_039619505.1. Classification (NCBI taxonomy): domain Eukaryota; kingdom Metazoa; phylum Arthropoda; class Insecta; order Hemiptera; family Cimicidae; genus Cimex; species Cimex hemipterus. The sequence goes on along the minus strand of CM077112.1, from coordinate 138,156 downwards.
TACAAATGTGGCATTGACCCGCACTGATAAGTGGAAATTGAATCTGATTGCGAAAATAAAAAGAAACATAGATGCAAAGTAATATTCCTTTCTTTTGCCTTTTCGTTTTCTGCAATTGACACAATGCATATCTTAACGTATAAATATACCATAAATAAATATATATATATATATATATATATTGATAAAACAAACGAGAAAGTACATAACTACCAATGTAAAATGATAAAATCAATAAACACAAAATTAAATAAACTCAAATAAATATGGTGAGAATGAAATAGAGATGAGTTACACTTTCACTCCAGTAGAGCTAATAAATAAATCAAATCTCAGGGTGTATTGCTAAGGTACTAAGTTTTTAAAAATAATTTTAATTTTTTGTAATTAAATGGTTTTACTATTGATTATTTTTTTGTACAGCTCATCTAGGATAGTCGTTCTTTCTTTATTGCATTTAACGCACGTCATTATTATCCTTAAGTCTTTGTTTTTGGCCGACACTTCTGGTTTGCGAGGCCAGAATGGGACGTCCGAGTTTTTTAGGTTCTGGTGTGCAACAAGGTTGCGTGCTAAGCCCTTTAATATTCGCGCTGTTTTTTGATGAGCATCCCCAGGTTCTTGAATGTGGAATTCGCATGGATTGTTCCGTTGTTATATGTCCGCCGATTACATAGTTATTTTGGCAGAGAAGAATATTAAAATGTTTGAGGCCTATTGTGAACAATGGAATCCGACAGTTTACTAACAAAAATCAAAAATTATTGTGTTCAGAAAGGATGGTAGACTAGTGTCTCAGACCGCATTTACTTCAGGGGTGAACACGTATAGAGATGGTAAAATAATACAAATATTTAAAAGTAATATTTATTCCTCAACTTTCTACGTCGAAACATCTATCAAGATGTCAGCAGCGGAAATGGTTATAAGCAGAACCTGGTCCACTATTACTGCGCAAGAATATGTCCCTATAAAAGCAAAAGTTAGTGTATTTAATACTGTCCTCGCGCGGTGGTGTGTTCCGGCAGACAGGTTTGGGTCAGGTTATCAGAGGTTTGAGGCAATAGAAAAAGTTCAACGGTACTTCATACGCATATTATTCCCGTTCCCGTTGGGTATCCCCAACTATCTTCTTAAGTGGAAACAGCAACTGACTTGGTATTTGTTTATACATTTAAGCTTCATTTCTCTTTCATATCAAAAGTGATGCTTTGCTCTGACACAAGATTCTCAAGAATCACAGCACTGGAAATAATTAAGTCTAATTCCCATTGGTTTGCTCATTGGACATTTTTGTTTAATACATACAATATAATCTTCTCATTGACTCTTAAGAAAGTCATTTAAGCTGAGATGTTAGGTTGTACATGTAAATTCAGGTGTGTGGAATACGGTTAACTTGGGTGTATGCTCCCTATGCAATTCTGGTTCCGTTGAGACTGTGGTTCACTTTTTGGTGGAGTGCTCAGATTTGGATGAGATTCGGTTCTTACACCTTGGTTATTTTACTCTCCCAAGAGGTGTTGCTATTGCTGTTCTTGATTTCTTGATTGGCTCAAATTCTCGGTGCTTCATTCGGTATGCTAAACATGCTCGGAGCTATAGATACGAATTGATTCAAAAATTCAATTTGTAAGTCTTACTGTTTCATAGTTATTAAGTCATCAAAATTTTGGGCTATAGACTTCATTTTTAATACTGGTTCGCTTGTTTATTTTTTGTATATATTTCTCTCTCTTTTTCTTTTCTTCCCTAAACTGCATATATATTTTTAAACCAATGACCTCTGGCAGGCATATCAGACAATCCATGTTCATAATGCTTTTGTTCTTTAATATGACGAAAAATGTTAATACCTTTTTTAAATTGGTTGGGTTAATACCTAAATAAATATAAGACTTCTCTTGAATAACAACTAATTTTGTAGCCACATTTTTCGTGTTCTTCTTTATTGGTTTTACTATTTACTTCAATTAGTATCATAATGTGTTTGTTAAATGTAAACAATGTTTGTAAATCCCAGGTGAAGATGATCTCAATAAAGATCAAAACGTTGGCTCGATAAAGAAAATGTTTTTCTGAAACCTACATCACACCAGACCGCATCTCACGATTTCAGAAGGATTATCAACTGAAAACCTTAATTAATTGATAGATATCCATTGGCCAAGCGGACCACGAAAACTAGTAAATTTAATAATTTACTCCCCAAGTTAGTATTTATTACAATTTAAGTAGCAGGCTTTTTTTCACTCTGCTTTATATTCTGTATAGAGTATTTGTGATGCACCTTGCCTTTACGGACGCTTTAAGGGCCGATCCTCCAATTATGCTTCAATGAGAGGACTCTTTTCATTGACCCAATAAGTTTTTGTTAAAAGCTGAATAAGATTTGATTACGAACTTCTTTGCGAACTTAATTCCAAAGGTCCTTACAGGATCGGTGGTTTACATTGGTGTTTCTGAAAGAAAACGAAGACACCGCCTTGCTTTAATGCTTTTTAAGTCCTTTTTATATTCACGTCTGTATGCTATTATAAAGTAACATTATATAAAATTGGTTGTTAAGTTTCGCCATGTATGAAGAGTAAATGCGGGTAAATGAGGCGTTTTAATTTTAAAAGGCTTATTAATTAGAGGATTTTATTGAATGGCTTGAAATGATAAAATTGATCGTTTTATGGGCAGTTTAAAACCTGTAAAAACGGTCCGTATTTATAACTTTGAGTTAAAATCGTTACGAGCGCAAAACGGCCTTAATTGGCCTACGTAAAAAAACACTACGCAAAATCTCCGCAAAAAAATAATAAATTGTTAGTAATTAACCTCATTTAATATTACAGGGCATTGAATTAAGTCGATGGGATGAATGGAAATAGGTGCGCCACCCCACTCCGGCAATAATTCACTCTAATTATTCGGCGACATTAGGCAACCACCGCCGTCCACTGTCGTAACTAGGTATTTCGAAAAAATTTACCACCTAGCAGATAAATGTTTCGAGAGATGACTTGCAAAGTGCTAACTTGCCATATTCCCAAGTTTCGTGTAGGAAGTATTTTCTTACTTCATATGCAATTATAGTTTGTATTATTTCATTTATACTTGCGTTTTAAATTATAGGAAGACAAGGTCGTTTTATTTCAAAGACCAACAATCGGTTTATTCATACATAAAAGTCTAAAGTTGCAAATGAAGTAAGTACTTAGTATACTTACACATAAACTTACCCTTATTTAAAAAAATCTATTGCAATTGAAACTAAAACTTTTTATTAGTTAACACGTACCAATCAGGATAATTGTATCCTTTATCTTTAATTAAACTTTATTTGTATATAAATTAGTACATTTCAGCTTGGCCAAATAATTTCAAAAACCTAACAATGCCCTGCAAATTTGGTGGTCATCTTAACCTCCTGAGCTTAAAGGGGGAAAAAACACCGGAACAATACTGTCACCTTTTTAAAATCTAAATTATTTTTATCGTCCCCTGCCAAAAATTGATGTCAGTAGTTTTTCCCTTGGTATTTGTTTTTTTATATTAACAGGCGTCGCGTGAATGAATCATGTTAAAGGAAAGGATTTAAATCAACGAATAATGACATAAATGAAAGTGTTTACTCAAAAGGAATAACTTCGAATTATTGGGCCGATTTATAACGGTTAGACGACTGGCAAGTAGAGGATAACAACCTGCTTCGTTTCATATTGGGTCGGGTGTAAAAAAAAAAGCCAGTTTAGGGGCCGAAATCTATTGCTGAATCGACAGAAATCCATGTGTAAAGATTAAAAAGACTGGCTCAAAGGAAAAAAGATCTTTGAATTTGAATAAATGTACAGACTAACCTGAAAAGGGAAGACGGGATATATCCTAAATCGATTATTTGTAACCGTTTGGATTAAAAGACAATTGAAGGAGGAATCGAATTGCGTCAGACGAAATGTCTAAAAGGGTGTTGACCTCTTCTTGACACTGTTTGTTTGCAGAAGGGCCGGTCGGTTTAAGACGAGGCGCCTTTTAGGACAACAAAGCAGCAGCATCAATGCAATTCATTTCTTTCATTGTTTACGAAGAGACAAATAACTCGTGCACAATCAAAACAATATTAACAAAAAGGTGCCATTGATGGAGACCGTTTTCACGATAGATGTACGCGAGGGAGTTCGAAGACGCCGAAAGTTCAAAAGTAGGACTTGGATTTCGTTCGACCTCGTGTCTCCATCCTGTCTGACAAGGAGCGTGGTGGGTCATTGACGCGAATGGTCAAAACCAATTAGAAATGCATTCGTTGTACTGATTGTAACATTTTCTGACAATTAAAACGAATTTGAGCGAATTAGAATCAATAAAGAGACAATATTAATATTGCCTGTACGTTTCATTTTTTATTGTTTGCTGTTTTAGGTTTCACAAACAAATTTCAATCTGTTAAATTTACCCATTTCATTTCTAATGTGACTAACTTTTTTCCTTTAATTTACATTTTTGCCGACTAAAATTACTTGTTTCATCTCACGTTTTGAAATCAGTCAACTGTTTAATTTCATGTGACGAATTAAAAATTACAATGATATTAATTTTAACTTTTTAAATTTTTAACTCAAAAATTTACTAATTTCCTCTGAAGATGTGTAGGCGCCATCAATATTTTTTTCAAATTATTTAACCGCATAATTTAATCAATGCGTCTAGCTTTGTAAATCATTTTATTTCAAATTTGTACCCTCAAAATTTTATTTTTTTAAGATAATCTTGTTTTATCAAAGAAAACTTATACTAGTCTTGTACTTAAAAATAATGGCCCTTCAGCAAAGGCCATTGGAAAAGCTAAATTTGCCAAATTGCATTCTTTTCATGCCATCATTTCTAAACATCAAAAGTACTTATTTTATTTAAATTTTGCAATTCATATAATTTACATATTTCGCGTTATGATTCTGTCGAATCTTTCCTCGCAAAGATTTCTCAATTTATCTGTTGATGTTTAAACCATAAAATTATTAACTTTACTTGTAATATTTAACATAAACAGTTACTCATTTCATTTAATCATTTTTAAAATGACAACCGGCAAAAGCAACGTAATTTATTTGATTATATGAACGACAACAAGTAATAATTTTATTTCAAATTTTTCAGGGACTTTTTTTTTAACTCGAACAAATTAACATTTGATGTGAAGATCTTTAAAAATTATAAACAGAAAAATTTAATGTGTAAACTTAATAAAACAATGTATTTGAAATACTTGACACTTTTTACACGCAAAATTGATTCATTTTAGCCGAGGATTTTTAAAATAGTCGACCCGCGTAATTTACTAATTTTTGTGTAAACCATAAAAAAGCTAATTTTATTTCCATTTTAACTCGCATAATTTACTAATTTTATATGATAATTTTGGGACTTTTTAACCCGAAAAATGTATTTATTTCATTTCACGGTTGTTTAAATTGTTTACCAGCTAAATTTTCTCATTTCATCTGATCACGTATAAACCATCAAACCACTAATGCTAATAACTGAACTATTTTTACTGCAAATTCTACCTGAAAAATTTATTCATTTCATATAATTATTTGTAAAATTCAAAAGTAGTGTATTTTTTCGATTTTTTGAACAGAAAAATTGACTTTCTGTTGTTAATGTTGAATAAAAATTATCAATACTATTTCAAAATTTTTACCCGGCAAAATTGATTAATTTCATGCGACGATCTGTAAATCGTAAAACTTTCAATTTCAAAATTTAATTCTGAAAAATTACTTATTTCTAGTGTGAAATGTGTTAATGTATTAAGACACATAAATTCTAATTTTATTTTAAATTTTCAACCATTAAAAGTGATTCATTACGTCTTATGATGGATAAATATTCATTTTATTTCAAAATTTACTCATTTCGCCTTTTGTCTTATAAACTCCATCAATAAATGAGTCTGATATTTTAAATATTTACCCTCCAATATATCGTATTTTCTACCCTATATGTAAACTAAAAAAATTATGTATAATTAACAATTTTATTTGTTACTTTGTACCTATGAAAGTACCATTTTCCTTCAATTTGTAACTGTTTATATTTTATCATTATATCAGTAAGTGTTCAATATCAACAATCCACTATTGTTTCGATTCAATAATAATGATGAATAAAAATTTTAATGTCTAAATACCGTCATTTGTAACCAGCCCTTGTAGCATAACATAAAATATTTACTCATACTAAATTTTCTAACAATACTTATTATTATTTGATAACAAATGTTTGTAAATAGAATAAATAAAGCAGAATAAATAATTCATTGTAAGGAGAGAAACAAAAAAATATTACAGTTAATGCTATGTTTTTGTGACGTTTTCAAAAACCGTAATCATCCATGTCAACCGAACACGGCTTGTTTTACGTAGGTGTAGAAAGGTGATCAACCACTTGTAAAAGCCGAATGATCGCCTTCTGCCCCCTCTCATACGGCGGAAAGTAAAATTTTGAACCAAATCGCGAATAATTAGATTCAAACTGCATAAAAAGTGAAATCAGCTAGGGTGTCGAACTGTCACTGACGTCTGAATTAGTCAACCGCTGACTATTAAACAAATTTATCGATATTCAAACCATTTATGGTTTATTTTATCTAAATTTTGGGGTTTTAATAGTATCAAAGTAATTCTCGTCTGATGCGAGCGAGCATAATAAACATGAATTTAAAAAACTGTTATTATTGTAAAAATTTCCTTTTTTATTCATACACGCCAACTCAAATTTTAAATATTTAAGTTTTTCAGATTATCTAATAGCAGTTGAAAATATTACAGTATAAATTGAAGTACGTAAAATTTATGGAAAAAATGCAGTTCTTCGAATTATCCAATTATCGCAAATAGATATGGTTTTACATTAAAAATCACATTCTGGTAAATTATTGGGACGAATTTTTGTAAATTGTTATTTCATAATTACCCATAAAAAAATAGGTTTCTGTGTTAATCAATTCGATTCAAAAGATTTATCGGTATTTTCATCGTGAAAATTTATACAGCAGTTTTTCCTATGTTTGATTTAACTGTCAAAAATATGCATTGGTCGTATTTTATGGCATCAAGTTTACTGATCTTTAAAAGGCAATGCTGAAACCGGTATGAAGAATCCTTAATGAGTAAGGAAGCGTGCTTGACATAAGGTCCTTCGCTATAGTCTCTAGGAAGAAAATTATGATATTTTTTGAGCGTGTTAACGCCCTTTGTCGAAATGTACCACAGGTGCTCGGTTAATACGTGCGTTTCGTTCGACACGTTTTTACCCCGCGTGAAATCGGGTTTGAAAAAAATACATTTTTTCGGGTTTTGGAAAATTGAATCGATTTTATTATTCCGTCGTTCCTATGTGGAAGAGTTGTTCTATTAAGACGGTGCGGTTCTCAAATAAATGTTTATTAGAAGATTGAGTGGCAAAGTTTAAACACCCCGGCTTGGCATGCGGATTATATTTAGCATGTGGACGTTCCCTACACTTTGCCGGCTGAATTTAAATTCTAAGACCTAGCAAGAGTCTGATTGAAATAATTTTAAGAAAACGTTACCCTTATATGGGAAAAACAGGATTTTTTAAAGATAATTAAAAAAAAAAAATTATGTCAACTTTGTTTAGGTGTTTTGTTAAAAATATATTATCCCTATATTGTAGCATTAAGAACGGTAACAAAAGTTGCAGAATTTTTCTTAAAAAAATATATTCAAAACTAACTTGTTCCATTGCTGTCATGCAAGATTTGTTGCCTGCCGAGGAAAATTGACGTGAGGAAGACGACGGTGAGTAGAATAAGGGCTATTGTCACAGTGCCCAGAAGGGCGCCGATCCGCGAGGACCGCATCAGCACGTGTTGACCGGGACTTTGGGCCGCCTGGGGGGTGAAGAACACGAATGCTGAAACTTGACTGATTGCTAACCGCGGCTCTCCAATAGACCACAATCGCCGAAGAAACGTTCGGGCCGGCCCGTTTCCCCTCGGTTCCACTCGGTAGGCCTGGGAGGGGTTTTCTTTTCTCGACTCCCCAAAACCGATTCTTTCTTGCCTGGTAAATACAATTTGAGTTTGGGATCGTTTTCGAACTTGGAGACCTAATGTTAAACTCACACCAAAACACTCAAACAAATTTTAAATTCTAAATGCTTTCAATTAGTGATAAACAAGTCAAACCGAAAATGATTCTTCACGTCTTCCTTTCAACCTCAGTTTAACTTATGATTTTTCCTTCTCGAACGTGGGATAATAGGTATTCTAAAAAAATCCAACAACCAGTTTTTCTTTCAATCCACAATGTTTCGGATTTATTTTAATCCTTCTTTACCAGAGTTAACGCAGTTGTTAAAGCAGAAGACGTTAGTCATTAATATTTTGTAACAGTTTATTTTAAAAAAGAACAGTGTGGTACACATTTAAGTTTTTCAGACTCCGGACAAACGTTTCATTTTGAACCTGACTTAATCATATTTTGTACAGGCTGTGCGGCTATTCCTGTTACAAACTACATTCTGCATTCCCGTTTCAACTCTACGTTTAGAATTTTCCCTCCTTTTTGCCATTTGTAGATGGGCCATTCAAGAGGCCGAGGTCACGCTCAAGTGGTAGAGCAGTGGCGTATTTAGTCGAAGATCGTGGGTTCGAATCCCGCTCGTGACACTGACTTTTTATCTCGAATAAAAACGTTAATTAATTGAAAGAAATTAATTGGTTAAGCGGACCATGAAAACTAATGAATTATTATTATTATTATTAATGCAATGACAGTGCGTCGAAAATACAATGCGAAAGGTTTGAAAGAATTTCCAAAGAATCCAAATTAAAATACCTTTAATAAATTCGTTCAAAATTTCCTTAAGTTTTATTATTATTATTATTATTTATGTTTCCACTATCCTCTTCCTAAGTATCTGTAAATGCTTAGAGCTTGGGCGGCTGTAATTTCATTTTCCTTTAGGTCACTGCGGTGTGGGGCACTTAATCGAAGCCTTCACTCAAATTGTACACAATAATCTTGCATTAAAAGTTCACACATACGCGGGGAAAAAACTAATTTTTAGTTTATCATCAAAATGATCAAAACCTAGTAAAGAAGCGTCGGATAGTATACGATGGATATCTTAAAAAAATTAACAAGCTTTTAGCTAAAAAATAACTAAACAAATCACTGCACAATAAAAACTCGGGAAAATATCACCATTAGGAAATAATGTCTATTAAACCCAGTTTTGACACTTATCTCGAACATTTTCTGAATTTGGTTTTCTATAACACCGTCATCATCAGAATCAAGTGCAGTAGGGTCGGACAGTATTCGGTTGATTGCTCCTTCTGTACACTGATTCTTTGTCCAAATGGTTACACTAATCTTCGATAAACCAACAAATGGTTTCATATATAAATGGTAAAAAGGAGGGAAACCTCTAAAACCTCTCGGTAAAAAGTTGGGGTTGCGATAGGAAGTTGATGTCCGAGTGGATCGAAGTCACGATAGCTCAAGTGATAGAGCAGCGGCGTATCCAGCCGAAGATCGTGGGTTCGAATCCCGCTCGTGCCGTTGACTTGCTCATCTTAACTAAAACCCTTAATTAATTGTAATGTATTAATTAGTCAAGTGAACCACTAAATTATTGAAGGCACTTATAGCTCTATATACAAAAGTATACGCATTGCGTAATTTTAGATCTGAAGGAGGATGGTCTAAAATGCCTAATGGCCCTGGGAAAACAACAAAAATATTTTTCGGCGGTTTCGAGGTATGAAGGTGTAGAAGGAAATGAACAGGCTGACCAAATAGCCAAGCAAGACAGCCCTCTCACCCATGGACTCTGTACAACTATGCGCGCCGAAGAGTGGAATAATGTCTTGAGAAAGAAAAACTCAAGAATTGGAAAAAAACCCAGGTAACAATCTAAGAAAGGCGAACCAAAACAAGAGTAGTCCCAACAGACAAGAGTTAAAAAAAAAACATCACAGAAATATTGGTAGTTAACGCTTTGAGCCTAGTAGATTAGTTAATTCTTGGCCTTCTGCTGTTTACTTCATTGAAATCTAAAGCAATTACATCATCAAGAAATTAAAACCTATGTTAATTATCTGTTATTTTTCAATTATGGGGATCCATTAGCTAAAATTGAGTTAACTTTATAAATTGCGTCTGTCACAGGGATTGACAGGCTAATATATTTATTATTTTCATTTATTGCCCGATTACTCTTTAATTGTCTGCTTAAATGATAATTGTAGGCTTGGCATTTTTTCGATAAGTCGTAGGGACATACGTGATGTGTTTATGGGTTCCATGCAAATTGTATATTTAAAATCAAGTATTTCTGCTCTTTGTGTAATGTATACAATCTGAGTGGTGAGTTGCTGATTATCAATGCCCCTCGAGGAAACTCAAAGAAAAAACACGGTCTGTTCATTAGTCCAAAAGTTAAAATTTAGCTTGCCCACAGTTCTGCAGTTATTGATTTTGCGAGAAAAATGTCTGCAATGTAGAAGCTGATCTCCCACTAGATTCGACAATAGGACTGCACCTGGAGACAACTTAGACATACGACATAAGTTCTCTTTGTTGTTGGGTTAGTATGTATATTGGTTTGTCGTATTTGTACGTTTGTTAATATTTTAAAATTGATTGTTTTACCTACATTAAAGAAATCGTTGATTGGTTTAGTGACTGGCAGTTTTGTGGTCCTGACAAGGGCTGGTTTTGTGTTTGGAAAGAAGCCGTGACGACGGATCGAGGCCGTGACGTATGAGTGGCGCCGTTGGTGGTGGTCTGTGACCATGAGCAGTTCGTTGGCTGAGGTCCGGTCGTAGGGAGTCGGTCGACTCCGCTGAGGCCGAAGAACTGGGGTGCAGCAATAGCCGAGAGGAGCGTTTGGCGTTCGCGGCCAAGTGGGCCGTTTAGAAGGCGGGATCAGGCTAATGCTGCGAGTACTTGTCGTTGTCGACGGTGTTCTTTCAGTGATGGCTCGTCGGAATGACGAGGAGTCTTCTGATGTCATCCATTAGTGATGAGAGAACTCGTCTCGTGGACGAGTCTGATTCTAGCGATGCAGTGCCTCTGCTTATATAGGGAAATTCTGATTGGCTGAAGAATGGAGAGCGAGGACATTCGACAGATCGTAGTAGCATCTAGCGGTAGCTTCAAGAGGCCACTACAATTGATAAAGTGAAGACGTTCACAAAAAATAGAATGGACTTGCTGGCATCGACACAGAAACAAATGTAGTCGCATAATTAAGTCACTTCAAGTGAGAGACTACCTATTACAACCCATATGTGGGGAAAGTATACAATAAAAAACATAGAAGGTTAATGAACAGCTTTGGGTCTTGCGAGTACGCAAAGAGCTTAGATTGCTAGGAACGAGTTGCAGCTGTGAGTTTAATTTTTAAATCGCTTCCGGTGAGAGGCCAGCCGGAGATAAAATCCCAGCTTTCTGGGATCGAATCGAAGGATTGGGCTAAACTCATGATACCACAACGACAATGGTTACAATGAATAGGTTGGGGCTAGTGAACTCACCTGCGGCTCAATTTCAGCGGACTCTCACGCTTTTTGATAACTGCTCACACTTTCTAACCTTGTGACTGTATTCAGCCCTCACGAACTGGACCTAATCGACCAACAACGCCAGTTCAATTCAGATTTGCGACTCGATCCCAGTAAGGTTGGGATTTTAACGTACGAAACACGACCCAAAGGTGGCCTCACACTGGAACCGCATACGTATGATTTTTTATTGTATTCGCGCTAAGCACGACTGTTCCAACGGGATAAGGGAGGGGGACACAAGGCAAACTGCACCTCGACCTAAAATGATCTATTATGCTCGTTTGTTAATTATAACTCACTGGCCAGCTTCAGGCTATTAACCAGCCTCCACAACTTTGCCAGAGGTTCCTTGGTATAGGATCTTGCTTTGGATTTTTCTTGCCCTAGTTGAAAGAACCTGCACCTACATAGACATTGACAGAAACATAAAATGTGTTCTGCAGTCTCCCCCTTTTCCTGGCACAGCATTTCTTCTGCATGTGCTTTCTTAAGTGGCACTGCTACGTCAGGAGTCCAACCAGAATTCTGGTCCGGTTGCGGTTGGCTTTCAATAGTTCTTTTGTAAGTTTTGCGGATAGTCTTTCTATGAATCTCTTCACTTGTCTCATACCACCATTGTTGGTTTTGGACTCATTAAGGATACATTTTAGTCCATGTTGACTCCCTTTTTAGCCAACCTTTTAGTTGTCTCTATGCCCCGAATGTCCACCGCCCCATGTCAGGGCATTAGTATCGCTGACTTCTGTAAGGGCCTCTAGCATTTCCAAACACTCGTTGCTTTCTCCTCACATGAGGCTAAGACGCGGAGAGCTGCCTTGCTTTTAAAGAAAATAGCTATTTTCCGGGAATGCAATCTTAGCCTTTTTATTTCTCTGGCATATTATTTGATCGCAATGATTTCAGATTAGAAAACTGTAGCATACTAGCTTAGGTTTACAGCCAGTTCACCCTTGGGGTTCATCCCAAAGTCACCAGCTTCCGTACCCTTTTGGTTTTGGAGCTGTCAGTATACCAGCAGGAATTTGCCTTTAGTGGTGTTCCCATCTCCCTTCCTCACGTTCTGGTATCAGTACCTTGTACTTCGTGTTGAAGTTGTACTTTGGGGTAGTGGCATCAGTTGGCTTACCTAGAATGGCATCTCCTTCCTCAGTTATCATTGTTTATTCATATGGTATATCCTAGCAGATGGTTGTCTATTTATGATCCTGTGGGCTGCTGCTCTGGCTTATTCTTGGATTAAAAAGTGGTGGGTGGTTCATCAAAACCTCCAGGGCTGCAGTTGGCTGGCTCATGGCACCGTTGACACTGAGTCACGCTTTTCTTTCGGTGCCACTTAGCAGCCTTATTGCTTTGGCCTGAAGAGTTTTGGTCCACCACACCACCGACGCATATATGGAGCAAGCGACATTACAAAATTCAAACTTTCTGACGTAAACGGAAATAAACGACTTAAGGCTGGGATAACCCTCGAACCGGCTAAGTACGATTGTGGATCACACAACTTTACACACTTTCCTCACCTAGTATGTACAATCTGCACTTATACAGATATACTAAAAAATCAAATGCAGAAGACGATTAAGATTGAATACCCATCAAAATAATGTGGAGTAACGGGTACATGCCACAATTGGAAGAGTAAAATTCGTGTACATCCATAATTGTAAGTAGATATATGTCTTATATTAGAATAGTTTCTAAATCCTGTAAAGGGTATATATTTCTTACTTTCGTTTACATACAACTAAATGCGCCACCCAACACTGTATCAGCCATAAACACATATATTTTTAACTGCCTTTTATCAATTCTGATATTTGATATTGTAATCTTTTTACTTTTTTTGCAAACGACCCAAAATGAGTACGGCAATAATCGAAAATCGGTCGTTAACATTTGCCCTCGTCGATATTCCTAATCTTGATTATAAAACCTAACAAATTACAGTACGAATCAGATTTACAACTAATTTTAACATGGCATAGTACTAATATTAAATTCACTAGTTTTCATGGTACGCTTGACCAACTTATATCCTTCAATTAATTAAGGCTTTTACTTGAGATAAAAAGTTAGTGTCATGAGCGGGATTCGAACACACGATCTTCGGCTAGGTTCGCCGCTGCTTTATCAATTCAGCTATCGTGACGTCGATTCACTCGGACATCAACTTCCCATCTCGACCCCACGTTTTGTATTTTCCCTTCTTTTTACCATTTTTTAATGGCATTCAAAAGGTGGTATCTAGCCGCAGGACGTGGATTCGAAACCCGCCCATGACACTTTATATATGTATATATAT